>JAUMHR010000072.1:5585252-5609584 GCA_032361145.1 Enteromius fasciolatus | reverse complement strand
GAATACCCTTTCATGAAGTTAATAAATAAATTGATAAAATCATTGAGTAGTTAAAATAAGGATTTTTTTTTCTATTAATAATAATATTATTATTAATTAATTTTCTGAAAATTAAATGCTGTCTAAAAGCTGTTAAACAATATTCATATATTAATTTATAATATAGGCAAAGTTTTTTCTCTCTAAAAGTTAGCATAATGGTTAATATAATAATTAATACGAACTGTTTTTTCATATAATCATTTACATTATTTATTATTTCTCACAGTATAAAGATCATTGCACTCTGGAATTCTGAGTCTTAATGTTTTGCACGTGAAAATAAATACGACCTCATGTTGTGTCAATCACGTCTACACACTGCCTCTGAAACTTTCGTCCTTCATGAAAAATTTCTGTGGTTTTGCATCCGTAAAAGGCATTTTTATAGGAAACAAAAATGAAAAAATAAAAAAAAACATTTTTGACTCAGTGTGCATTGGCCTTTGTGTTTCTGTATGAAAACATATAGCTACCTTTATATTTTACAAAGGAGATAATCATATTTTGTGGGTCAAAAGTTTGATAACCCATTCCTTAAAGGGACAGTTACCCAAAAAAGTTGGGTCATCATCTATTCAAACGTGAACGAAGTTTCTGAAGCTTGAAAGCCAGCTGTCCAAATTCCAATTTTGCTATATGGTAAAGGTCTTCCTGGATATGAAGGCAAGTAAATGATTGCCGAATTGGCATAAGCTATCCCTCTAAATCCAATAAATATGACAAAAGAAGCCCCCAAAACCCTCCACCAACGTCACATGCTGATTGCATTCCCTTCATGTGGTCCAGAAACCCAAACATACTTCATCTCAGTCACTTCACCCCAGGTGCCCTCCAGTCTCCTGACCCACTATATCTCTGAATACAAACAGTGCTGCCCCCATCCAGCTCCACAGGATCAATCAACCAGCTGATAATTACTGTTGCTATGGAACTCACCACCTACCCGGTGCTGCCACCCGCCCCGTGACCCCCTTTCCATCCACTGCCTTCATATTGTCCACAGGGTAAAAGAGAGGAGGGGTCAGCAAAGTGAGGGAGAGCAGAAAAGAAAGAACTGAGGTAAAATGTTATACAAAAACGTTTTTTTTTTTTGGTTAATTAATACAATCTGGACATTCTTCAGCATCAGTGGGCAGAAATTTCAGGCTCGTGTAGGCATGTGTAAATTTATTTATTCAGTGGTGACTTCATTACCTTACATCTGTTCAGCTCTCTGACAGGGTTAACTAGTTCACCGACCACAGCTGATGGCATTTTTTCTTTCTGAGCATCAGAGTACAAGAGAATTTAACAGTTAAACACTGATCCCCGCCCTTTCAGCAGTATTCACTCAGTAACAATGTGAAACTTCCACTATTGTTGTCATGGAATGTAGAAACTCTGGAAGGCCAACTTTTTAAATACACACAAGAGGCAATATCTCAGAAAAGAACATTCATTTGGGATGCTTCATTTTTGCACTACATCTATAGGATGCCAACAACAGCCAAACATTCAAAAGCATTATGGGAACATCACAACTAAAATCATCATTAAAGACTTGGTTCTTTCAGAATTATATGTTTTAAAATGTTTTTTTTTCTCTTCCATGGAACACAATGATGTCTCAGATCATTTTTTCATCTGTATTTTAATTCTTACAAAGCAATATGACAGAATGAAATGTAAATGGTTATTCAGTGCAGTATTATATATACATATTGTTTTGAGTTTGTATTTTTTAATATTTAATTTATTTTCATTTCATTCTCATATACTTTGTCATTTTTTGTTTATATATACAGAATATGTATATGTATATATACACATACCTTTTTTTAAATTATAGTTTTAATTTTATTTAGTTCTTTTGCCAGTGCAAGATTTCAATTTATTGATCTAATAGGAGTTTATGCTGTTTAAAGGTTTATAGGAATTTCTGAATTAAAACAATATTAATGTATTCTATCGACAGGCATAGTATTTTTTTTCTTTAAAAGTAAGCCTAATGGTGGGTTAATATAATAACTAATATTAACTTTTTTTCATGTAATAATTTACATTCAGTTATTACTTCTCACAGTATAAAGGTCAGAGTTTATTTCAGCTTTATTTCATTTAACAAAAACTATTTTTAATAAACAAATTTTAAAAACATTTTCCATTAACAACTACTGTACATCCCTGCATTAGTGAAAAAAACATTCAATCAAAACTTTAAATATGGTCAATCATGCTGCTTCACACCAAAATAATGTCACGACACCAAATAATAAAATAATCCTACAATTTTCTGTATACAAGTTCTGTATACATCAAAAGACGTCTGACATTTCTCAATTGAAATCCTATAAAATATTATGCAAAAACAACTCCCCAATTATCTCTAACCCTTTCAGTTTCATTCTGAACAGACAGTGCTTTCCAGGAACAACCAAGTCAGCTTTGACAACTGGCGATGTGCTTCAGACTGGAGTCTCACAGGAAGTTAGGTGTGATTACGTTCATTAACTTGTGAATCTGATTAAGACATTTACTGAGCGGAATCTCCACACATAAAGATTATCGATGAGGTTCTGTGAGAGAAAACCAGGCTCTTTTTCACATTTCACACTTATGGCTTTTAATCATTATCATAACAACAGACTATGAAGACGATGAAAACAAATCACATCACACAAGACAGACCACAACAGGGACCGGCTTACAAAAAAACGCTCTTTACTAGTGCCCTAGTGTATAAATCACAATTCCTTTAAAATGTAGCACTAAACACCATCTTCCCCTCAGCCATAATCATTGCTAGCACTTCAGAGTTGCTGGTCCCTGGAGACCATTTTGTTAATGTCAGCGGACTAAAGTGGGACAGCCCAATTACAAGCCCATTTAAAGCTTGCTTTGGCGAAACCGCCTCACAGGGACTGGCATGCTTCATAAGATTATTATTTTCTTTATGAGGCAAAGACAAGCGGCAGGGAACTAGCAATAACACGGTAAACTTCAGATTCAGCAGAAGCAAAGACCCCCCTCCGACAAGTCTGAGCAGTTGGGGAGGTGCTTTCCTTCACTGTTTGTTTTTAAAAGAACAATGCCTTGCATCAACAGCTCAAGACGTCCTCAAGGATGCACATTCGCAGAGTTACTCGACTTGCTGCTGGGTCTGATGCAAAAAATACCTTTTAACTAGTTTTGCTTTGATCTTTACTGTTTGGTAACCATCTGAAAGCATGACTAAACAAGAACCGACATGGGGAATTAAAAGGCGCAGCCGTGTAATCCAGTATTTGGCATTCCCAGGAGAACAATTGAATTATCTCAGAGATTACTCATGAGTTCCCATCATTGGTAGCTATCCAGCTAACTGAAATGTCAATGAATACTAAGACAATAATTCTAAATCCAATTCAAGTTCAATCAAACACAAGAAACCCAGGGGCTTTTTTCAAAGGAGTGACCTCTAGACTGAAAGCTTCACTCGTAAATTGGGATCTGTTTTATGACAAGCCAGACATCTGTACCTTTGAGTGGCGCAGAAGGGCTCTAAAGGCCTGATGGAGGGTCCTGAATGGGGGCAACTGAAGGCCTTTTCACTCCAGCCGTGGGAAGAGTCAGGGAGGAGTGTTATCTGAACTCTGAAACAGAATCTCGACCCCAGCCACTAAACTTTCAGTCCATTGGTGGCTTGCTGGGGGGCCAGAAGCTTTTCAATGCAGGACAGAAGCACTTTTACCCTCAAAGAGACAGATACATGACCTCAAAGTCAGGTCTCAGGATGGTGTAAAAGTAAAATTATACTTAAAGTGACAGTTCAACCAAAAGTAACATTTCTGTCATCATTTGCTTTTTCAAACCAGTATGACTTCCTTAGTGTTAAACATAACAGATGTTTTGAGAAATGTCTCCGTTTTTTACCCCAGTGGAAAATCATGGAAACCAAAACTGTTTGGTTACCAACATTGTTCAAAACACCTTCTTTTATGTTCCACAGAAAAAAGGTTGGGTGAACAGATATTGCACTAAAAAAATCTGGAATTTTTACTTTTAAAGACAAATGCATCTTTTCATACTACGTTTCACACAGGTTTTCTGTTTTGATTCAAGTCACGTAGGAAAGAATTAGGAATTCTTCAAGTTCTGTCTATGTGGTATGGGGAGCAGGAACGTTCTCCTGGTTGGTTGGCAGTCCAAGTTGCTTGTTTTGAGTTTTGTAAACAAGGAGAGACGCAACCTGTGGCTCAGATTAACTCATCGGGGGGTGAAGCCTGGGAATGAGAACGCTGGCCAGCCTAATCTCCCTCCATGACTGAACACAAGCTTAAATACAGCGCTACAATAGTTCTGAGAATGCGCTGCAGTTCCTCATTGACTATATTACAAAGGAATACAGGGTTTCCACATTTATAAAGAAAACTAAATTCTGCTTATATGCACTATGCCTAATGCAGTTTGCTGTTTGAGTATTTTTAAAGTGTAAAACAACACTAATTGCCTAAATTATTAAATTATGGATCTAAACTCTAATCTTTGTAAACTCATTTATGAATTGTACATGTGGTGCAACAATAAATCTATCAAGATAATGACAATATAAGTCATATAGAGAAGCAAGTCATTTTTTTATAGAGCTGTAGCTTGGCAGACAAACTAGGGATCACTGAATGATCAGATGAAAGCAGCCTGGTATAGGCGTTGGTCAGATGACAGGCATCTAAAGACAAGTGCAAGCAAAGGTCTCTGTCTAACAGTATATGAAAGTCTAAAAATACCTGAAACAAGAAACCCAACGTTTTATCACAAAATAATACAAATATATAAAAATCACTTATCTACTCACATCAAAAAACACTTTTGAGAACGTCTAAAACACCATAAAAAAGAATTCTTATCAATGCCAGGCTCTTCCAGTTGACACTATCAGCAGTAAATAACATTTTTTCTGCTACAGCTACGTGCTGTACTAGAGGTAAGCTTGTCATCAATCTCCTGTCATGTGGCGAGAACAAGTTAAGAACCCTACGGTTAGACTTGAGTGAATCTTGCTAATGGAATAGACCTGGCTTGCTGAGTGAATGTGTCTAATGTGCACTTTTTTTTGCAATACATTCATGTTCTTTGCAGATGCACAGATTATACTCTTCTTTTACACCAAAAATAAAGGCAGCTTGCACCTATCAGAGAGATTTCAAAACTTTGTATTAAATTGCATTGTAGCATTCCTCATTAGCAAGTCATTTAAGATATAAACATCTACTATAGTTGAAAATGATACAAATATCAATTGACAAATTTGCTCTGTGCTCAAACTCTGTGTCAAAAAACAACTAGTATGAAGCTATATAACCGTACAGTCAAATGTGATGCTATGATGTCAAATAATTTGGTATCAGTTCATGCAAATCAAAAGTAAACACACAAAGTACACGACGTGATGGCACCTTCAGGCACTTGTGACAGATACACACCCTCTATAGCGTTACAGGTTAGTGGCATCGAAGACAAAATAGAAAGTCAAAAACAAGGAAGGAAAATCTCTGTATTATGCTCAAACTGAAAGAATGACAACAATGTATGTATTTTATCCACAAAATTTATAATTTATAATTGAAATTACACGCTGTTTTATTCGCAGCATGTATCACGGTCAACAAAAATACTAAGCAGTGCTGTTTTCAACATTGATAATAGTGTTTCTTTAACATCAAATCAGCATATTAGAATTATTTCTAAAGGATAGATAATTTACTAAGTTATTTTTAACCAGAAATTAGTGTCTTATTTTTAATAAAATGCCTGTTATCTGAATGAAGTATCAAGCATTGAAGTATTGACAGAATTGAAACAACGTCACAAGAGAGAATTAAACCCACATTGACCTGACTTCATGGGCTGAAGCAATTAGTGTTGACCATGTGGTAATACTTTTACATACTGTATATAAAGAAAACCTGAAATCACGACTGTCTGTATAATCACTGGAAGCCTCAATCACTGCATGTTACTCACTGGCAAAAAAAAGGCTAGCCTAAGCATCCGTGTTCTATATTTTGTATAAAAATGTAAATGTTAAAAGGGCACCAACACAGTATATAAGTATAAGGGGGGAAAACTTTTTTTATGTACAGCATCTGCTAAAACACCATCATTTTAGAGATATGTGGGATGCTTTCCACTAAACCATTATTCCAAGTGCTTAAACTCACCATTGAGCCCATTCGGTATGCTTCTGAGAAGATTGTTGGTTGATAGATCATCCATAGACCTCCTGATAGACACTATCTTTCCCTCTGAAGGTTTGTGAATATGGCTGTGGTGGTGATCAGGACTTCCAGCACTGCCCGTGCTAGAGGTACTGCTCCCATCTCCAACATCCCTCACAGTAGCAGAACCTCCGTTCAGATTGGTCAGACTGGATTGGCTGTCTATGGAGCTCCTGGATCCGGCTCCATTCCTCTCATCATCTAACATAAGGATGATCTCCTTCAGCTCTACATTCTCTCTCATCACACTCTCCTGGTTGGTTTCTAGGTCTTTCAGTTTTTGCTGAAATATACCAACCTCCTTCCACATAACACTGGCAGTGTACCTGCCAAATCTCTGCCATTCCCTTGACAGCTTCTTCCCTTTCTGTCGATCATCATCCAGAAAACAGCACAGTTCTCTAAGCTCCTGGTTGTCTTCTTGCAGTTTCTGGTTGACCTCCTTCAAGCTCCGTATTTCGTGGAGATGCACTTGTAATCTCCGGTTGACGTCCTTCATCATGTTCCCGTGCTCCACCATCAAGTTAATCTTTTCACTATCCACTTTCCGGAGTCTCCTAAGCAGCTCCTCTTTGCTACATGTAAGCAGTTCTTCATCCGATATCTTACTTAAATCATCCCTTGGGACGTCTATAATATTCTTTGCCATATTCCTGTTGTTAAAAGTGGTCCGACGCGAAAGACTTGGTCACGATTTCTTTAATCGTTCCTTCCCGAAAACGTGGCAAGCAATATTAAACTCATAATTAAAATTAATCCAGTTTTTTCGAAGGTCGAAAGCCGAACTCTTCAACGAAAAAAATAACGTAACTGACCCAGGTAAGGAAACCCAACCTCGCTTTAGATATAGATTCCCCTTCAGTCGTTCATTCACATTTATTTCAGCTGGAATCTCCTCTTTCTGACACTGTGTCCAGTGATGTGACTCTCCGGCCGTGCATCCGACCGCAGATGAATGGTGAGAAAATGCGCCTGTAGTTGAGCTTCAGTTCAGCGTCCAGTGACGTCAGCGCTGCACGCGAGGCTTTCGCTGCATTGGTTGCTGATGTCACTACCTTTTCCAATAGGGGGCGACTCAGGGCCTTAGGGCTTAGGGCTTAGGGCACCTTAGGGCTGCTTTAAAATATCACGTTTTTGTCCCGGCATATACGAATACAGTAAAAAATATGTATAAAATACGTCCATAACTGTCTTTATGGAAAATATATTGTGAATAAAATAGGAACAACATAACATTTAACAAAGACTGCATGAAAACAGTATTTTGACACTGAAAAAAGTGACAGACAAAAAAGAAAAAAGAATTTATACGGCCTTTCAGACCACTTAATGCACTCAATATTATAGGAAAATCCTCCTGGCTACTATTTTAGGTGTCTAATGTAAGTCTACTAAAACACATTTTCCAATTTTATGCTAAACTGCCCATGTAGTTTAGGTAAGATAACGCTGGGAGATATGGGATAGGGGGGTCTCAAAAGTCATTTGCCCAGGGGCTTTTCAGTACCCCTAATTCTAACACATTAACTCATTCAGATAAGGTTTTAAATAGTTTAATAAGCTTAAAGAAGTGCACAACTATCTGTCAGCATCAGTGACACATTAAGTGTAAAACTAATAATGTAGTGGTATTTATAGCACTACCAAGTGCTTTGATTGCACCACTTGAGTTGTGTGAATGATAAATGATAGGGTTGAAAACAAGCAAAACAGGTGGTAGGCATGTTTCAGCCAATAGGAAATCAGCAATATTCTGCTTCCAAAAGCAGTTCAAAATTTTCATCTGAATGTAGTTACAAAAATAGCCACCAAGCTTTCAGCGAGCATTCAAATGGGGCTTAATTTCGTTAATAATAACTCTCCGTTCAAACTTTTTTTTACCTATTTTTAAACAATGTAGCATTATAGCAGGAACATTCCAGAGGATATTAAACTATTTATATGTAAATACACATTCTGATGTGAATTAAAGCATTTAAATATCAAATGATCGTCAAAAAAATCTGATCTGCGTCAGTAATGAACTTGGATTCCTGTGTGAACACATCGCCATCTTGTGGGTAAAATTAGTCAGCGCTCACATCTGTAATTATTACATCAGGAATTTATTAATCAGCTGCAATCGCTTAAGGACTGCTGAGAGACTCTTACAAAAACACTCAAAATGAAAACCTTTAAAAAACCTACACATTACAATTTTCTGCAACAAACAAACTGCAAACCAACACATAATATTAACACCAATGTCTATTCTTTAGAAATGGGAATACTAGTTTACATAATCTGATTCTATTATCTATCTCATCACAAAAATTAAGTAGAAACAGACGCACTGCACATTTTTTAAAAGTTTCCAATACAGTGGTTAAAACATCATTCAGAGACCTAAAACCCTTAATTGTGACAGGAACTGATTACAAGCAACGCTGAAGCTTTCTTTCAGATATAAAAATTAAATACAATCAATTGTTTTGCATCTATATTTGCTTTAGGCTATATGTATTTTCTGCATGCTTGGGTCACACTGACTCAGAACAGAACAAATAATAGCCTAATCATCTTTATGAAAACTTTATATGTAGTCATAGAACTGTTTTACTACTGGGTTTAAATTAGGGCACACACAAAGTTTTTATTTTAAAGTGTATGAACATGTAGCTACATTTGAAATTTTATTTTACACATAAACAATAACAGGCTTTCATACACCAAACAGTAAGGAAGTAAAGCTTATTTGAATAGAACGAGTACGTGGATCTAAGTGTTTGAAATATTACTGGCAATCTGATTGCATAACAGCGAGAACAGATGGAACAAAGCTTACTCAACTGTTAAATTTATTTATTTATTTTTCTCTCTTCGAAATATGGCATTGTTAATATACCCTCACATATAAACTCAATACACAAACAGAATTTCAATTTATCTAAGCAGACACTTTCCAGAATTGTTTCATTTCACTCCAGAAAGAGCACGTTTGAAACATGCTTTGATGTTCTGTTACAAATCAGCAAAAGCCATGTGTCAAGATTACACAGTACTTAAATGTTAAATAGTCTATGAGCTAAATGGCGGCTTAACGGGTTAAACTAAACCTTAAAAAACCGTTTCTAGGGTAAACTCCAGCAAAACACACGTAGACAAGGCAGACATGAGTTACAGTCGGAGAATTGCGGTTTGGACCTGTGTGTGTGTGTCTCACATCTGCTCAGGATGTCAGGCACGTCTCTTAACTCCAACATGGAGGAGATGGTTTAGTATGATACAGGTCCAGCTTATCTGCGATTCGTGTTTAGTCGCTACACGGTGAATAAGACGTGAATTTGTTTGGAAATGGTTGATGATTAAAATCAGGGCAAAGTGCACAAGTCAGTGAGGACACACGCAGAGTATCCTCGCCATTGCATAACTTTTACTTCCATGTATCTGAAGTTGGGCGCCAGGATTTGAGCGCTATGTGGTACTTTTGCGATGTTTTCGGCCGTGTATGGCAGTCGCCGTTTATTTTGTGTTATTTGTTGGCGTTTTGGATCGCACCTGCGTCCCCGCACCCGCAGTGTTTGGATTTTAAACCTCCCTTCCAGCCTCAACAAGAACTTCAGTTCTGTCAAATGTATAAACACTTCGGCTGCTGTGACTATGCCAGAGACCAAGATCTGATGGCAAAATACTATCGGATAATGGATAACTTCGATTATTATGGGTTTTCAAACTGTGCAGCGTACGTCCAGGATCTGCTCTGTCAGGTAAGTTTCGACTGCGCACATTTTTTAAAACAAATTCATTTTTTTTGTTCTGCTTGTTGCTGTTAAATGGTACTCGAACCTCCTCCCAACACGTACCGCTTTTGCAGCCATAAATTGTAAACGGTGATGTCCAACAGCCTGTCAGCGTTGCCATTGAATTGAAACACGGTTGGCGAGAGGCCAAATAACGTCACTAGTAATCACGAGGAATTGCCACTAAACAAAACTGAACCACTTAAATAAACATATACATGCACAGTCATTTACATGAACACATAACAGCATAGCATATAACACAGAAAACGCTTCATAGGCTTAATACGCCTGTTAATAAATAAAAAAAATGAAAAGAACGCATTTTAATGGTAGGCTATCTTTAAATGTCCTTACTGTAGACTAATTTAATGCATCCACGATGAATAAACAACACCCTAACCAGTCGAAACTGGCAGACTTGGCTTGTCAAATCCATTGCAATACAGTTACATGCCTCACTTTTCCTGTTGTTCATTCTGCTTCAGGAATGCTCTCCATACGCCGCTCATCTTTTTGATGCCGAAGACCCCAGCACGCCGTTACGGACCATACCTGGACTCTGCCCGGACTACTGCTCTCAATTCCATTCCAGGTGCAGACCCTTTCTGACCTTGTTATCCGATGATCCACGTCTTTCAGAACTTGAGCATGACCAGCGCAAACTTTGTCAGTACCTCGAGCTGGATGACCCGGATTACTGCTATCCTCATCTGATGAGCAACAAACTGTTGACCAAAAATCTGGGTCGCACCGCAGCAGACTCTGAAGGCTGCTTGCAGCTGTGTTTGGAGGAGGTTGCCAATGGACTCAGAAATCCTCTTGCCATGGTTCACGCCAATGACGGCACGCACAGGTTTTTTGTTGCTGAACAAGTTGGCCTGGTCTGGGTATACCTTCCAGATCGATCGAAGCTGGAAAAGCCATTTCTAAACATCACAAAGGCTGTGCTGACATCTCCATGGGAAGGTGATGAAAGAGGCTTTTTGGGACTCACTTTTCACCCCAACTTTAAATACAATGGGAAGCTGTATGTTTACTATTCTGTTGAGGTGGGCATTGATGAGAGAATCCGTATCAGTGAGTTCCGTATCTCCTCTACGGATATGAATGTAGTTGACCATCGTTCAGAGAGGTGAGAGGTTATTCTTTGACTCTATGCTTTCATACTGAATATAGAGAATCTAATACTCCCTGTGTTTTCATGTCCCCCTCAGAATAATTTTGGAGATCGATGAACCTGCTTCTAATCACAACGGTGGACAGCTTCTCTTCGCTGATGATGGATACTTATACATCTTTACTGGGGATGGTGGAATGGCTGGAGATCCATTTGGGAAATTCGGAAATGCACAGAACAAGTAAGTTTTTCTCTACAACATCAACTCATCAATTCAGTTTGGTACAAGAAGGATCAATTTTATATAATAATTTTCCATTTCTTATCTGTATGTAACTGCTAGATCTGCCCTTTTGGGAAAGGTTCTGCGCATTGATGTAGATGACAACGAAAGGGGGCCGCTGTACAGAATCCCACCGGACAATCCATTTGTGCATGAACCCAACGCTCGTCCAGAGGTGTTTGCCTACGGTGTGAGGAACATGTGGAGGTGCTCAGTAGACAGAGGAGATCCCAACACCAAGGAAGGAAAAGGACGAATCTTCTGTGGGGATGTAGGCCAGAATAAGTATGAGGAAGTAGACATCGTGGAGAAGGGCCGGAATTATGGCTGGAGAGCAAAAGAGGGCTTCTCTTGTTACGACAAAAAACTCTGTGCGAACAGCTCCTTAGGTGAGAATACAGTCACTTCTTAAAATGTTTAATGTCTGAAAAAATCCTTTTACTGTAAACCCATAAATACTTTTACAATTTGGACTCTTACTTCTAGATGATGTTCTTCCGATTTATGCATATCCACACAAAATGGGTAAATCTGTCACAGGTGGATATGTTTACAGAGGCTGTGAAAATCCAAATTTAAACGGCATGTACATATTTGGAGACTTCATGAGTGGGTAAGTCATTGAGGTCATTAATCAGCATATTTGAAGGATAATGTGACACTAAAGATCACTAATGGCTGCTGAAACTTCAGCTTTGCCAACACAGGAATAAACTAAAATTTAAAACAGACAGCAGTTATTATATTGTAATAATATTTCACAGTTTTACTGAACATTATGTTGTAGTTATACTACTTAAGATCATAACTAATTTCATTTTTTAAAATGACAAACACAAGCTGTATGTATTTCCACAGACGCCTGATGAGTTTACAGGAAAACAGAAACACACACAGTTGGGAATACAATGAGATTTGCATGGGTGTGGGTCTGACTTGTTCATTTCCAGGGCTCATTAACAATTACTATCCATACATCATATCGTTTGCAGAGGATGAGGCAGGTATGTACCAGTTCCTTTTTTAATGCTTTACATGCTGCAAAAATGAATCACCAGCGCCTCCTAGTGAATATAAAACCTTTTTAGAAATGTATAATAATTAGATCAATAATGTGCCTTAACTTGTTTTTTCCTGTGACCAGGTGAACTCTATTTCATGTCCACCGAAATACCAAGTGCAACATCTCAGACAGGTGTTGTGTACAAGATTGTTGATCCCTCAAGGTATTCTTTTTTTTTATCATTCATGAGGTAGTCTCATGGTGTGCAAAGATCAGCTTGTTAAGCTGCCTCTTAACAGACTTTACTCTCAAAACATGAAAAGGCTGTGTTGGCAGCAATACGTGCAGCTGTAATCTATCTCTCAATTAAATCAAGCCTGGCCAAGTACTACAATTATTTTGACTTGTTCCTCTGTTTCTTAGAAAAAAAGTAGTAAAAGAAAAAATCTGGGTAACAGCAAAAAAAATGAAGGGGTCAATCTGTGAATCCTAAAACACTCATTGTTGTAAAAGTATAGCTAGAAGGCTTCAACTATATGCCTAATAATATGATTTATTTGTTTTAGCTTGCTTGAAAAATTTCAACTTTTCGGTGGTAAAAGCCATCTCTTTACAGCTGCACTGTAACAACATAACACCTAAAACAACCAAAAATGTCAAGAACTACTTTGCAGCTCAAATAATACAAAGTTTTAACAGAGTAAGTGGTTTTATAAAACTCTAAGCTTCACAACTCTTTATAAATACTCTAAAAATTGACCCGTATTTACCTGGACGTTTTTTTTACTTTGGACAAGAAACAAGTTGAAATAAATTCTGTAGTAATCAACATTATTAGACTACAAATGCTGTCAGCTGAACCCTGAATATTTGTTTAAAGAAATGTAATTTCTTTGTGCTTTATTACAGACGTGCGCCCCCAGGAAAATGTCATTATGAGCCTCTTTCAGTTCGTGTTAGGAGCAATCTTATACCATTCGAGCCAAAGGAAGGTTAGTCTAGAAGATGTGTGCATCTGAAACAGTGTTTTGCCATGAAGCTATATATATATGCTCAAAATATTGCATGTTTTGCCAAATATGCAATAGAACGCCACAGAAAAGATGTATTTTTGTTGGCCCAGTCAGAAGTTAGTATTACCTTGGGATGTTGGAACTCTTTGGACTGCACTTTATGACAACATGATTGTTTTTAAAAATCCCTTTTTTCACAGCACTAATAGGAGTCCATGTTCCAACAAAGAATCCCAGACTCTCAAATCCAGAGGAACCTCTTGACACTGGCTCAAAAGACTGGCTTCAAGAGCTGCTGGACGTCTTTAGAGAGCAGGACGAGCAGATCACCCCCACACCTTTCATCCCAACTACACCCAAGCCCCTCAGGACATCCAGGCAGAGGAAGGGTAGACGCAAGAAGGGCAAGCACAAGAACGGAGCCGTGAGATTGGTCGGGGATGAAGAGGGTCGGAGTGATCGTGGAAGGGTGGAAGTATATGCTAATGGGGAATGGGGGACTGTTTGTGACGATCTCTGGAACACCAAGAATGCCAGAGTGGTTTGTCGGCAGCTCGGGTTCCACCATGCACTTAAGGCTGCCGAGTACGCAGAGTTTGGGGAGGGGACGAGCCTAAAGATTATTCTGGATGATGTGCAGTGTGAGGGGACTGAGGAAACTCTTTTGGACTGTCAGCATGCTGGGATTGGCACACACAACTGCGCTCACTATGAAGACGCAGGAGTGATATGTGGAAATTCAGGCCTGGAGTGAAAAGTTCTGAAACAAGCTTTTTGTTAGTAGTCGTAGCACATAGGTCTACCTCATCTTTACCAACAATGGACTATAATGAAATGTGATATTTGAATTAAATTTTTATCTTAACAAAGTATTCATGTTCATGGTTTGATTCTCAAATTCATAGACCTATGAGGATGTTTTATTTTGTCTGAATCAATGAGGTTTTGTTATCCAATAAATTACGTCATTGAATAACTTTTGTAACAGCTAATTTTTCCATCATTCATTCACGAATAAATTTGGAATGATGACGTTTTTGTGATTATTCTATACAAACATCATTAGAAAAACATTGTAGGCCTATAGGACATTCAGTACAACCTAAAGGAATAGTTCACCCAAAAATTAAAATAGTTGCCATTGGAAAAATACTCTGTAAGTCAATGTCTACTGTGTGGCTACCCATATTCTTCAAAATATTTTCTTTTGTGCTCATACAGATTTGGAACAACTAGAGGGACAACATTTAATTTTTTTAGTAAGTATAGGATAGGTTGCTTTGTATATTTTTAATAAAGTGTGGTATTATATTTTATACTATGGTATTTATCTTAAATGTCATAGTATATGAATATAAAATTCATATAATAATCGGTTAAATTACCAATATTACCGTCTTGCCATATTGCTTAAAACTTAGCAAGCTAACGTTAGTGCTAACGTTAGTTGAACTACAGAAATATTTCCAGCTAAATACATTAAAGTATATAGATATGTAATGAAATGCAAGAAAAATATTTTATTACAATGTAACATTATAGCACACTGTTTTGCACAATGTTTTACCATTATTAGCCATTAGCTAGTCCGCTAAAGGCAAGTTGGCTCCATAGCTCAGTGGTTAGAGCACTGGTCTTGTAAACCAGGGGTCGCGAGTTCGATCCTCGCTGGGGCCTAACTTCTTGTTTTTTTTTAATGTAACAACATTTACTAGAAGAGTTTATGGCAAACACTGACTATAAACAGAATAGCAAATTTATGATGGAATATTTATATGGAAATGTAAAGTAAAAAATACTGATGTAAAGCGTTATTTATTTTCATTAGTTAAATTTAAGCATATTTAAGTATAATTGTTGTTTATATTCATATCAGGGTTTTATCTAAAAAAGAAAAGAGTTTGTCTTCTCTTTAAATCCACATTCAAACTAGCTAAATAAGCTGTGTTATCCAAATGTGGGTAGATGACATTGTTCTTGTTGCAATAATGGTGTCTTTGTGTGCTGAATTCCAGCTCTGCTTTGAAAAAGGTCATTGATATGCTGAGCGTTCAATCACGTAGGTAGTGCCAGCCTATCTCTGCCAACTTCCTTTACAAATTTGGCATCCCTCTGAAAAGTAATTTAGCTCTCTGCCTCCAGAAACACATTGTCTACAGTGCAGGTCTCCCTGTTAAACAAAGCAGCAATGGAGAGGGAAATATCATTTTAGTAGATTTCTCTGGACATGCAAGTAGTCACTATATTGTTATGGTTAATAAAGCATAGGTGTACGTGTAATCAAACCTACAGAGAGAAAGCTATTTATTGTAAAGTGGTAGACTTACAGTTGAGTTCAAATAAAGCAAATGTGGAGTTATAGTGACACCTACCGGTATTATAAGTGAATTAATGTAACAAAAGAAATGCATGTAGTGGGAGTAACCATGTAATGCCAATAGATGGCAGTGTTTCACCACAAAAATTACTTTTATTTATTTAAATGCATTTTCTTTATACATATATTATACAACTGTATATTGTTTATTTTGCAACTGGACAAATATATTGTATAATAATGACAATGTTTCTTAGATAAGAATATATTTAAAACAGAAGATTAAAAAAATGGCCTGCTGTTAATAAATATGGACAGTTTAGCAATTCAAGATTTTAATACTAAGTGATTTTTAACATATTAAATTGTCATATTTTAAAATTAGTAAAAATTATTTACTTATACTAACTAATAATACACAATTAATTTTAATTTAATGTAACTACTGGTCTGTTTTACACTTCTATTATTTTTTTTTTATTCTTCAATTATTTAACCCATGGTGCTTCTGCTCATCCTTCCCTTTGTCAAGAAGATTAAGAGTTTGCTTTTCCTTTCTTTTTTTTTAATCCTGTCATCACATTCAGTGATGGCATTTATTTTCGTTATGAATCACATTGGATCAAAGGGCATCTGAAGGAGAAAACTTCATGACTGAAAACTGATCTGTCTTGTGTGGAACACACTTTCCAGACAATGACACAATGATTATTACACATGATGTAAAATCAGCAAATGTTGAAAGGTTTGACTACTGCTCTCCTTGTAAAGAATAGACCATGTGTCACTTCAAAGCAGAACAACAATGAACCCAGCATGACCCCATTTCATATCTCACATTAGCCACTCTGTCTTCCTGGTAATTATGGTCAATTAATGGGACACTAGTGAGTGCTCTCTCTAGCAAGCTTTAAGTGGAGCGCTGAACCTGAACAAATCCCATTTCCTGTCACGTTTCTCTGTTCTCTTATCAAAAGGTTGATCATCTCCTCCCCACAGACCCAGATCCTGCAGTTCTGGAGAGCGTTGTGTCACTGCTCATCACAGTGTATTCATCAGTCCATGTTGACAAAATATGTTCCGACAAGATATTAAATATATACAAATATTTTCAACTGGTAATCATTTTGAAACATTTAAAGCAGGCAGGGTTAACCTTACAGTAGTACTCAACACTGTTACACTTTCAAAGTCCTTCGTCACCTTACTTAATATTATTGTAATTGAATTTTAAAGCACATCCACCACAAAATCAAACTTTACTTCACCAGTTTTTACTTTGATATTCTGAGGAAAATACAGATTTATTACATATAATGATTTTCTTTTTTCAATATACTTTAAAATTGAGCTGAAACACAAATCAAAACACCAGACTACGAAACACAAATCTGATGAAGGTCCATCGTGAATGGCTGCAGGTCTTGTCTGTTATTAGTACGGGGGTGACTGACACGAACGGGTCAGTGAGTGGGAATAAGGGTCTGTGGCTGGCTCCAGACCGCCAGGCGATCCTGCATACAGCTGTTTACTCACAGCTTGGGGCCTTCCTAAGGACCTGCCCCCTCCAGAGACCCGGAGCACAACACGGCTACTGCCCCAACACTCAATCTAGGGCTTGAGCCCAGCCCCTCCCCCAAGTTAACAGCATTGCATAGCTAAAGTAATAAATTATAATCCTTTATGGGCTTAAGCAATCTTTTACTTGCTCAAACACATATGAGGACCTTAACAACCACACAGCTTCTCCCCACAAACCATCTAGATCACCCTAACATGGATTCAAGTTCATAATGTGTCCGAAATCGTCTCCTTTACACAGGACAGCTATTTGTAGTGGTGTCCGAAACCACAGTGGACAATATCAAGTGCACTCAATCCCGTAATGCACCACAACAATGAGTTTCTGAAGTCAACTCAGTATACTGGAAATTTCGTTAGCGCTTTATTTTACAGTCCTGTTTCTTATGTGTGTAAGCATTATAACAACTACGTAATAACTAGGTATTAACCCTGAACCTATACTCCCTAATTATTTATTTTACCCCCTTATATTGCTAGTACTTTTTTGGGTAATTACATTGTAAGAACATGCAAGTACACATACTGTTAAATAAAGTGCAACTGAAATTTTAAATACAGCATGTCTCTTGTTTCGTTTCTAAAGCGAATCAGCTGATTCAATGAATCACTCATTAGGACAGGGACTTGCTGCCACCTACTGGCAGTTTTAGTGCCATGTTTATTAATCCGTGAAAGGACCAAACCAGTCAAGTCGCCAGCACAAAAACACACTCAGCAGAATATTATTTGGCGTGAGTAAGCTTTCTGGTTGATTGGAAAAGCCCTCTTCCCAGTTCTCAAGAGCTGCACACAATTTTTTGAGTGGTCAGATTCATGTCTGAAGCAGCACGGATCAAGGGTTGCCCTTTGGAGGCTGTAAAAGCTTGCTAAACACAGGGCTAGAAAGCATCCGTAAAGAAAATAAACAGTCATAAGGAGCCTGAGCTCAGCAGATGTGGGGCCGTGCGTAGAGAGCCAGCAGCAAACATTTGGTTAACTCTCCTATTGAACCACGAATGATCTGGCTTTACGGCCATCCGTAGAATTCATACCATTGCATTGTCTGCATGGTCAGGTGAGTTATCTTCTGCTATTGTGCTTTGTGAATGAAAATAGCTCAGATACCATCCCCAAGTGAGTGATAACATCTCCTGGTTAAGGTTTTATGAAGAACCAAATGTGCAGCAGACAATAGACTGACCCCGAGAGGTTGAGTTCCAGCCGCTCCTATTGGTCACTCTGGAATTTGGTGAATTCTCTCTAAGACCTCAGGATCTGGGCTGAAAACAAGAGGTTTTTACCAAAGTCTGGGTGGCCAGTAGTTACTGTGGGTTTCGAATAGAAAGCCTGCAATTTAAAGTTGTTTTAAAAATTGTAAATATTGGTAAATGTGTGAGTTGTAGAGAGGTCGATCTTTTATATATTGCTTTTAAAAAATTTGCATTATTATTATTATTAATTGTATTACTGGCAATTAAAGTTTTCACCGGTTTTAAAGTTTCAAACATTTATTTAGCTCTCAGAAAATTAAACGTAGAAAAGAAAATTAATTATTATTTCTGACTAACTCAACAAATAAATATGTAATCGTTGAATTCAAGTAAAGCAATTGTTTTAGATAATAATAAAAAAAGCAATAAGACCATGTTGACAATGCTGTTGGTAGAGTTTGTCTCTGATACAAGGCCAAAGAATGTTTTTGATTAACTGGTCTGGCCAGCGTACCAATCTATGATAAGTACATCTAAATTCATACTTGAGCTCTTGGGGTCACATCCTGTGTTTTTTATTTGACAGAATGACGTTAAATAAGGAGTAGGAAATTACAACAGCGGGGCAAAAACTAGTGTAAAGGAACAACTGCAGATAATCAAGGCTGACATCACTGGTCTATCTGTTATTCGTTTTATTTGTGCCTGTGGAAGAATGAACCTGAGCTGAAATCCCAAACCGATAAAGCCCAAATCAGCTTCAGCTGTGAACAGGCCAGCGGGGTCATGGCTAAAATACACATGCCATATCAAACACATCCACAGAGAAAAGAAATTACAACCCCCCCCCCTTATTGAGTTGCTGAGCTAAAGTTCCTCGTCGATTTGCTCCAACACTGTTTACCCCTTCTGGTAGATTTTGTAATTACACCATCTTGCTGCAAAATGGTTCCTCTTTCAAATTAATTAATCCGTTAAATCTGTTATTTATTTATAAAAATTGCATAAATGTTTAGTGACAATTTTATTGGAGGGCTCTACAGTGCATAAATAGTTTTTATATATTTATTTTAACCTACTTGATGCTTTCACAACTATGTGGAGCAAAATAATATGATTAAATGTACAAAAAAAAGTATAATAAGCTTTTTACAGGCTTTACAGTCATCTTTGGTTTTGCCCTCCAGCTGATCATGACAGGTTTTATATATACAGTACTTGATTTTTTGACCGCTTTATTTATTTATTTAAAATCCGCAGCCACCACGACCCAGGATAGTCACTAATAAAGTGCATGTAGTGGTGCAAAATCTAAATTAAACAAATACTATGTTAGCAAAGATAGCATTTGAAATCACGTCATAAATAGAAATTTATATAGCTTTCTACATGCTTTAAAGGTTTTAATCCAGCAATATGGAAGGCTTTTCATTTGCACGCAGTAGCAATATAAGCCTTTTTTTGTGAGGATTTTTGGACATATAGTACAAGCACACATTTGCATATGTACACTGCTCTTTTTGTAAGGGACAGAGACCTGGTGGCCAACATAGACTGCTCACG
Source organism: Enteromius fasciolatus (assembly GCA_032361145.1). Classification (NCBI taxonomy): domain Eukaryota; kingdom Metazoa; phylum Chordata; class Actinopteri; order Cypriniformes; family Cyprinidae; genus Enteromius; species Enteromius fasciolatus. Next base: position 5,589,454 of record JAUMHR010000072.1, on the reverse strand, counting down.
GGCATTTGTGGCTCCCCTGCAGGAAGCACTAAGGAAATCTGGGATTCCTGTTGGCCTGGAAGAGTAAACATGGCGTTAACCACGATGCACTGGCAGTGGCCCTGTGCCTATATGCCATCTGCAGACATACAGTAGCTCTTCTTTCAAGAGCTGGCTAATACACCACTAAACTAACGGCTCTGAAAAGAAAAGAAAAGTCCCAGGTGGGAGGCCCAAATAAGAAAAAACTAATTTTTAAATATCAAATTATTAGTTATAATTTAATATAAATCTAAAGTGCGTTAAAAACACAGTCTAGATGCATTATCAAAACATTAGAGTGATAAACAAGTTTCTAGCTTGAATCAGACTTTTATCATGACATACACCGAATCTTGATGCAATTAACCGAACTGTTTTCCCTTTACTCACTTTCCCTTGATGGCCCACACATCTGCTGAAGATTCCTCATCTTTTCCAAGGACTTCAACGTGGTCTACATATGTTTGGCTGCATTTCCGTGTCCATTTAGCCCTGGTTCCCTCTGAATTAGTAATGTGTTGAATTAGTAATGCGCTTCATGCCACCATGCAGATGTCCAGCAGCAGGCAGTTCTCTCAAATCATATTTGGATCGACCCTTTTCAAAGCTAATTGGTGATGAATTAGCAATGACGCACCATTGCTCAGGCTTTCTTTACGTCAGATGTTAAATGTGGCTTGTGTTCCTGTTTTTCTAATGCTCCGTGTCACAAATTTGGTGCTCTGTGGATGTTTCGATACAAAAGCACAGGCTTTTCATACAGCGACATTCGGTGGATGTAACAGAGCAAAGCTTGCAGGCACATGTCATTCATTTCATCTGAAGTCTCAGAGCGCTTCTGGAACCCATCCAGCATGCCAGGGAATAAATTATATCAGTTCTGGAAAGTGGCTAATGCAAACAAACAGCAATGTGGTAATGGCTGGAACATTTCACACCCAGCAAACCAGTGTAGCGTAAAAGGCTATGAAAGTTGATTAATAGTGGCTGTATGTTCTGCTCAACAGATCCTGTATTTGTCTCATTTTGTGTTATGTGTCAGACTAATATAGATAATATAGATAAAATAGATGGGTAAACCGTGATTAGTGTAGCAAACCTACCATGGTAGTACCATGGTAATGTTTTTAAGACTCTTACTATTTTTTGATATAAGGTTTGTAGTACAAACGGTTTAACATTTACTGCACTCTCGCTACCTTATTCTATTTTAAGCTGTAGCTACAACCTGGGCCCGCCCATACTTCCTGTGACGCTACATTCAATTTCGCGAGCAAAGTTATGCTGTGTCCGAAATCACATACTGCTTAAGTAGGTACTACATTTAAAACCGAACGTACTACCCAACCGTTAATAAGTAGGTACTATATAGTATGAATGGGGGTAGTATGAATGGAATTCGCACGTACTACATCTGCCATATTGATGTTGTCACGTGTCATGTGTCGTCACAACAGAGTGACAATTTAAACTTTCAATAAGTCATCCGTTTATTTAGATTGTGTTAAACAAGTGTAATTTAATCACAATAAACAACGTTTATTTCCTGAGGTACGTACACTTAAAATGAGCCATGTCTCCACTTTCCGCCATTTTTTCGAATATGATGCCTCCTCTCCCGGAGCATTATGGGATACAAAAGTGTCCATGGTATGTCTACTATAGAATTCGTCCGGAAGCAGTAGGTCATCTGGGTACTTCTCGCCTACTGAATTTCGAATGCTATGAATTCAGACATACTACTCGCCTTGCATGCTGTTTTTCGCATACTATATAGTAGGGAAATAAGCGATTTCGGACGCAGCAAGAGTCTGGCAAAGCTGCCGTTTTAGAGCATTTCCGTTCCCAAAAAAGCGGGAACCAATGAAAAACGAGCTCCCCCCCCGGTACAACTGAGGCGGGTGTAACGCGATGACAGCAGTTCTGCAACCTGAAACCATAGCGGCTTTCAAACATGGCGTGTACCGAGCAGCAACAATCGTTCAACTCTGCTGTTGCAGCTGTTTTGAGAATTTTTCATGACAGGTTTTCTTTTTAAACGGAGCAGAAGTAATTAAAGTAACCAAAGACATTTTCCTACTGCTTTAATAAAGCTACCTACAATTGGTTACGGTGGCTTCAGGTTCCGTCGCTACGCATACGTCATCAGAATGAGTGCTCTGATTGGTTGTATAGATTCGTCCAGTAGTACACAGAGGCATCTGATGGACACAGGTTAAGCCTGCCTCCCATAAGGCGGGTAGTAAGGTAGCTTGGCCAGACTAAGCTACTATGAGCTTAATAAGTCGCGGAAGCCAGGCTAGCTTGATATTGCAAATTGGTGTGTTTAAACATAATATTTTAGCATATTTTAATAATAAGGAACACAGTAGTTTGTAATACAAACAGATTTACTGTGTACTGCACGTTGTCTTGTGATTTGGTGAAACTGGAGGTCTTGCCCATTTTCCACGTTAAAGAATAGGTGTGCGTCCACTGATCTATAATAGAGATACGAATTATTTTCCCCATGTAACTTAGATTTCGTAGCTCAGGTTCGAAGTCACGCAGATTTGCCGCGTCGAAGAACAGAAAGCTACTTCTGGCCGTGAAACCTTGCCTGTTATAAAATCCTTAAGGTGAAAGGATTTGGAGTCTATTTTAATAGTAAATTAGCAAGAGATAGCTATGTTTACAAAATTCTGGACCGCTAAACTGATGTAACCGTAATAAAAAATACTCTTGCTATTTCTTAGAAGCTAGAAATAGGAATATAACTGATTCCTTTATAATAAAATGGGACAGAATCAAACAATAGCAGAACACAGACCTCTCTATTCGCTAGAATCTGGTGCCGTACAGGGTTTGTGCTTCGAGCTGTACTTAGTCAGAGCAGGAGGCTTTGATCTTGGTTCATCACGGCCCATTCCACCAGCACCCATATGGACTCACTTTTCTCAGGTCTGTTTTGGATCTCTCTCTCTCTCTCCCTTATTTATAGCCCCAAGAGTAGTTGTAAAACAAGCCCCTCTCAAACGTTGCTCTCATTCACCAGTGCTTGCAGTGATGCTTTTGCCCTGACATTCACCAGCATTTACTACAGTTTTCATTGACATAAATGTCATCATAAACCTAAAAAATGTCAGCCTAATTTCACTAATGTAACATTCGTCACAAACAATACATGCCAAAACAGGAACTGGAGGTCCTATAGGTCCTATAGTTAGGGTTGAGGGACTGAAAAGAGAAATCAAAGATATATATGTTTTGACTGGTAATGTAACACTTTATGTAAAACTTAAGTACACTTCAACAGAGCCCATAAACCATTTCCCCATTATGTGTTCACTGGTAATTATGCTTCCTAATGCATTAATGGTTTGCAGTACATTGAGAAGACATATGCTTGGAAATAGACTTCCTAATTATTCTTAATGTATGGGCAAGAGCAAAGGCCATAGTCGTACACGAAATAACCCAATTTGGTTGTCTGTCTTTAGAGCTTGGTCTTTATGTTTGAGCAACGTCCTGTGACCATTCACTCCTCTATTTATTTTTGTTTCCTCTCGTTGTGAGGGACAAAGAGCAGGCGTCCCACTGGCCTCCTGGGGTTCCCTGGGAGGAGGGTGTTTTCTGTTCAAACAACCCCAAATACAGGTACAGTTATCTTTGCCTGACTCCCTGCACCAGTTCCAAGTCGCCAAGCTTTGAGTTCACCGTGGGAGCCATGGAGGGCTGACCTCTAATAAACATTCAGTTTTAACTCTGCAGCGAGAGTAATTTCTGCTTGTTATTTCCACTGAAAGAAAAGAAACATCAGGACGAGAGCTGTGGGAGATCCAGAACGAGCCATGTTCACTTCAAAGGGCTTCAAACACCTTTCTAGTATTTAATTGAAAATGTTACACCTACAATAAAACAGTTTCCACTAACGCTAGCTGATAGTTTATTGCATTTTGCAACCTTTTTTTCTTCTTTTAAAACCTTTTTAACTAAATTAGATTGTATCATTTTCTCAAGAATATGTGAAAGTGTTGTAGGTTGCCACAAGTGTGGACAGAATACTAAACTTTTGTCTCATCTTTTAAAGGTCCCACAAGTTTTGAAGGATGAGGAAAAGGGAATCTACGGTGGCCGAGAGAGCTCAACGCGCTGCAATTTAAAAATAACGCATGCAAACAGAAACAAATGGCTGCATCTTT
>JAUMHR010000072.1:5551351-5580901 GCA_032361145.1 Enteromius fasciolatus | reverse complement strand
CTTTTTGAGGTCCCCCTGAAACATTTCCGTTGTGGTTCGTGTGTTTGCAGATGTTTTTTAAGTTGCAGCCGTTTTTTCTGTTTGCATGCGTCATTTTTAAAATGCAGTGCGTTGAGCTCTCTCGGCCACCGTAGGGAATCAGTCATTGATGTCAGAGAAAAATGCATCTGAGGCAGACCAGATATAACCGCTGAGGAAATCCACTAAGTGGGCTCCCAAAGAACAGAAGGGGAGGGGGAAATATTACTGACCTCCATTGCAGCACCTGACTTGGACTTGGTTCAGGTTGTGTCCTGGCTGATGCACTTAAGCAAAGCTTAACGTGAAGGCAATTTGATTATTAGTGCAGCAGATGGTTGTTACATAGCAAGATTGCTATTCAATGATAAGCACTGCAAACCCTTCGGGGCTTCAGTCTTCCTCAGCTTTGTTACCCAATACGTAACTTCAAGCGTAGTTCTCATAAAGACACGACAGATACTACTATGCCAGTTGTCAAATTCATTTTGCATCAGCTAGACTTAAAGCTAATGCCTCTTTTCATCCAAAAACAAAATGTTCTTCCTCTTAATTGGTAATTGAGAAAAGCAGGCAGCACATGTGTTAAAGGCAACCTAATATCCAGTGGAAAATGAGAACACAAATCTACTGTTAAGTCCATCATCATGCTCAAATTGAAAACGACTGGTGCTAGCATCCGTCGTTTGCTGTGACAGCTGTCCATGCTTCATGTTTTTGTGCTATTTAAAACCTTTATGAGATGTGCAACCATTTTACACTTCATTTTTGAGGTTATTAATAAAAATAAGACAGGATTTTAAGAAGGGTGCGGGTTAACCAGAATCGAGATAATAGTTCTGGTTTAAATATTAAAATTTTAAAATAGTACAATAAAGTATTTCTAAAGCATGTTACTAAAAGAAGTCGCTCATATATTGAGGGACTGGTGTTTGTTATAAATGTAATTCATCTGCTATTAGTTTCAACAAATTTATATAATCAAAAGAAATCTTTAACTAAATCAAGCACACATGACATTATCAAAGTTAAATTTATTATATCTGATCAGCAAGTGTTTAATACAAAGATGACATTACTGAAGTAGGACGGTGTGTGGTATGGCACTTTCCTTTTCACAGACCAGAAATCCCCTATAAGACAAATAACTCAGATTCATATAGTGCATAGAATTATTTGATTTTCCACTTCATAGCAATGAGTTACAAAATCAAAAGAAATAAATACTGTACAACAATAAATCTGAAGTTAAAAATGACATGCCACAATTTTACATTACATCCAATATCCTTAAAGAACAGCATTTGTTATTCATCCCTTTACAATAAAATTTTATAGTCAGTAAATTGTACAAGTATAACTCAATATATGATTATATATACATATATATTCCAATATCAATATTTAAATAAAGTGCCTTTCTTTTTGAAGCTCTGAAAGGTGAAATCTTACAATTAAATGGACTTAGAAAGAGTGTATTGTAACCAATCTATAACAACCAGTATTGCGAATTAGAAAAAGATACCAAATTTTACATTTTTGTGAACCAAATACCTGCATTTGTCAGTTTATTCACCGAAAATATTGAGAAACAAAGCCAAAATGAAAACTTGGGCATGAAGACAATGCGATATACTTCTCATCAGCAACCATGCCATTTTAGTATGTCCAGGACTTGTGCCACAACATTCCACATTGAAAGGTCAATGCATGAGCAACCAAGCAAGTTTACTACATCAAAAAGAAAAACATGCCAATGGTGCTGATACTGTGACGCAAATATCAAAATGTATTCATGTACAAATGGTAAAAGTGTTTGGTCACCATGACATAATATTAAGCGAGTAATCAAGCTCATTATTAATCAGTAATCTGCTAACATTTGTGTAAAAAGAAATACAAGTTGTTGCTGTTTTACTGCAGCAGTGTTTATTTCAGATGGAAACTGCAGTCAACTGCATGCATAAGATATGTCTATGCAGTTTGGTATTTATGTAAGAAAAGTTGGACAGAACCTATGCACACACCACAAAGATCATAACATTTGTGCATGTAATATTTGTCACTAAGGATATTTAAGGTGCAGGATATTTGAATGCTTCCAACATTTTCACAGCTGGACTAAATGACATTTTCATGGCTGGCACTCATTGTTATCTCAGTGAAAACATCTTCACACTTCTGCTCAGGTCTGACAGGGATCTTAAGCGATGCTAATGTACACTTGGCTCATTCCTACATTTGGAGATCTTCTCCTGCAAGGTTTAATGTTACTTGCAACCGGTCTGTATTATTATCCTTTTAAGGTTTAGAAGTTTATTTTGAGTTTTAATTAAACTAGAGGAATGTAAATCGGATGTATCATCAAACAGAAATTATTTTGAATCAAAAGTACCTTGCTCATAATCATAGATGAGATGAAGACCCACAGAAGACCTTTTAGTTACAGGTTCAGCATCACTCATTGCGCATCAGTAGCAGTAATCCATGCAACATAATGTAATCTCTTTAATTTATCTATGCAAGCGTCTGAACTGAGTTTTCATAGAACTACATTGTGATTTTAAGCACAGTATGTGACATTATCAAAGGTGGATGCTTAATGCTACATGGAACAGTCATCTGTCAGCGGGAATTTAGAAATCAAATCACCAACATTCAAATCAGTCAACATCTAGCAAAGAGACCATGATAGTACTTGTGCTGAAAAGGGTGGCTTAGGTCCTTCAAACCACATCCCATGTAAGCCTCTACGCTTTGATTGGGACTCAAGGATGAACCGAGACATTGAAAGAGCCATTGTATTTAAAGAGATATTTACGACAAGTGTCACCTTCACCTCACCTTTAGAGCAAGACTTCAATCCATCAACCAAGCTCCGACAGCCCCCTGCACTGGTGTCAGGCGGCTGTCTCATATTGCATTCAGTACAAAGCTGAGTTGTGTTGAAAAGCAAAAAAGAAAACAGAATGGGATCCAATTATACTTCAGATTTTAAAAAATAAGCCTCCCATTGCTGAGGGACGTCTCCTCAAAGGCAAGTTCAAAAAAAGGTTTCCTATCGCTTCTCAGATTCCTTAATTTTTTCTCTCTGCAAAAAGGTAGGTCAAAGGTCAAATTATCCTGCATATATATCTATCCAATGACACAAGGTCTGTGTATATTGGGAGTAACAATATACAAGCTCTAAAGAGAAGACCTTTTCTCAAAAATTTGTTGAATTGGTTTGCGAGCGGTGCGGCTTGTGTTTGATTTGTTTGGACTGATCTCTCACAGACTGGAGCGAGGCCAGGATTGAGCTTCAGGTTTAAAGACAACAAAATCGGCATTCTGTTGCATTTTTGAATATCTCACAATTCTAGCAGCTTTAATGGAATTCCTTTAATGGTGGACCAGGAAACTTAAGTTAAACAAATGTGTATTCAGTGAAAATACAGCTTGCAACTTGCTCCAGAGAATGCCATTGAAGAACTATTGCTGGACTTTGTTTGGAGCACGTACGTAACATCACAGAAGACAGAAAATTGCATCATGATTTTCCAATCTGGGCTTTGGACCAATATGCTATTGAGCTGTACGAAACAGTTTGTGACAGTATCTAAGCTTTACTCTCCAGATGAATCTCTCTAGAGTTCCATTCAGAATCAACTAAAGAGAGTGGATCTGTGAAAGAATCACCCAATCCAAAAGGAGGAAGCTTTAATTGACTTCAAGACTGGTGAGATGCAATAGTGTAGACTCTCCAGTATTAAGCAAACATTGGTTGATTTGATGTAAAATCCATGATCTGGATCAGTACTCCCTGGCTTCCTCCAGTTCATTCATGTAAACGTCTTCCTGCGGGTTCTCAACACACTGGAGACCATTATTGGGTGGCCGAACCGAATGAAAACGGCTCCAGTCTCCTTTGCACAGGATCCATGGGAGAACGTCTACTTTGTAATGAAGCTCCGGGGAGAATTCTGTACTGATGAGGTTGGGGGCTCCAGCCCCTTTTCCTCGAGTGATGAGATTCATGTGATCGTCGTAGCAGCAGTGCTGTGCAGCCAAAGTGGTGCTGTCGAAGGAGAGCATCGAGCGAATGCAGAACTTTGCAGAGGGCTTGTAGATGTCCAACCTCTCCTTGGGGCCGCTGGCATCTCGCCAGCGAAAGGTCTTTTGCAACTTCCTATCGAAAATGTTGACAGCGCTGTAGACCACCTCAGATGGGTAGACACAAGGGCAGTTGGGTAATTCAGTCAGGACCAGGTGTAGGTATTTCTGGAGGAAGTCGTTCTTGCAATTCAGCCACTTCTCACAGCTGTCAACATCTACAAGGTAATCAGATCAATTTATTAATAGTGGAAAAAATATTTACTCTGTAATTTGTAAAAAAAAAAAATATATATATATATATATATTATTTGTATATAAAACTTTTTTGTTAATAATAATAAATAGTATATATGATTATATTATATTATATTATTAGAACCATGGCCTAACACGCAATAGGGGTTGTCTCGGTCTGCTGCCAAAACATAAAGATACAAAATAAAAAATGTGCTTCAGGCAGCGGTCATGCTGAAACATTATGTTATTAACATTAATGTTCCATTGTGAAGAGATAAAAAACAAACGCTTTATCCTGTTATGTTTTTAAACTACTTTCATTATTATTGCGGTTAAATGAAAAGAGCTATTACATTCAATGTTCAATGCCAAAAGTAAAAGACCAACAAAAAACTCCAAAGCAAATAGTGGGAGTTTTGGAAGAGGATTCTTTACTTTGTGGTCTCAGTAACACTCTCTGTGGAGCATTTGTGAAAAATTTGAACGTCAGATCTTTTACAGTCTAACAGGACTCCCACAGAGTTCCTCCTACTGCAGTCTCAGAGGAGAAGTTTCTACAACCACGCTGATTAAATGGGTTCTGAACTAGACATTAAGTTAAATGAAAGCTAAAACAAATCAATAAATGTTTCAGCTAATAAAAGGATGTACTAGGAGCTTGAAAGGCAATTAACTAAACCCTGTATTAAGAGATTCAGTAGTGCAGTATAATAATGCAGATGTTATATAAACAGCAATAGTTACAAAAAGTATCAAATGTTACCTTGGTACTAACAGTTTTCAGTGCAACCTGGTACTGTAATGGGTTTCTGAACATGCAAGTACTTTTTCTTATGAAATGCAAGAGATTTAATATTTTTCACTCTTTTGTTTATATTCTAGTAAAGTAAAGACTGAAAAGTAGTTTGACCAATTGTGTGCAGGCATATAATTGACTACTTTGTGGGAGAAGGTAAACAGTTAAAACAATGCAAATATGCATTTACATACTGTATGAAGATTTTTGAGAGCACATTTATAGAAAAACAAAAACAAAACTCTATTTTTGGCTATTACAAACTCCAGACCAGAACATATCTGGAAAAAAGGATCACCCTAACCACATATAAAAATGACTATGGTACCCCCAGAATACTGCTGAATGACCATAACATTACACACACACACACACACACACACACACACAAAAACACAGACCTGTGCCAAAAAGCTCTGTGCTGTTTGCTACTTCATGAGGAGTCATTTCTGTCACAGGAATGATGTCATCTGTAGATACAAAAACAACAAAAAATATGAAATTTTAAATAAAAACGCAACATGAGCTTAACAACCCTCCTGAAAATAAAAATCTCTGCCAAAAACAAACCAAAAATCAAGAACAGCTTAACTAGCTCAACTAAACACACTTTATTGCAATACTCCATGCTGGTTATCCATGTCTGCCAGCAACAATAACCAGTTTAAACTGGTCCAGATCTAGGGGGCTGCTGTCAAAACTACACCATCTTGCTAAAAAAAGCAACTTTTTTATTTTGAATTTCAAAATTAGCAGTGTTTTTACATTGCAGATATTTCATTATAGCAAGTAGATGTTTTTTCACTGACCAATTTATTTCAGATGTTTAAAAATATTTTAGAAGGCCTCTAAAAATGTTTTTCCTATTCTCCAAGAACTGTTATTTTCAGCAGCTCAAAATCAAGTAGTTCTATGACGTTTATGCAGATTTAGCACTGTAGAGTCTCTCATAGTGTATTTGAGTTTGTAAGCGAACTGATTTTGTGTGCAATGCCCGTTTGTGCATGGCAGGTTGCGGACCGCCCTGTATCAGGGGCTTTTAAACTGAAAGCCTTCATTGAGCTGTCATGCTGAAGCCAAGTAAACGCCTGCTGCTCTCAAAGAGCGGTTTCATAGTGTATACAGTACACACACAGCAGGCCAGACTACTCCTTTTCTAACACAAGTCTGGTGTCCCTGGTGTTTGTTCGACTTCTGCATGCCTGACAGAGATGAATGAGAGGCATTAGAGAAGTTTTCCATCACTATCAGCATAATTAGGAGCCGGATGGAATTAAGATCAAGATCAATAGTGAGCAGTGAAGTGCACTGTGGACTAGCATAGGCCTGAGTATTAGTGACAGTATTGACATTCTCACCAGGACAACGCTCCAAATCACATGTCCGGGACTCTGTGGCAGTGCAGGCGTAGCCACATGAACGAATCCTCTTTTGATTCCCGTGTCCACAGGTGACGCTGCACGGTGACCAGTCGCTCCATTCTTCCTCCTCGTATTCTGTAAATGCAAAAAATGAATGAGCGTAAGAATTCTGTGACAAAAAAGCATGACCTTTTCTATAAACTGAGGCTAACTAATTCCTCACACAGCATGTGGGAATGTTATGCAATGCAGGTCAGGCCACAAATGAGCTGAGAATAATGCTAAAGGAATTCCTTTACTCTATTTAACAAGTGGGATCTTCACCGAAAGCACTTCAGCTTCAATCCGCTTGCATCTGGGCTCGGTGTAACGTCCAACATACTGGGATTGACAAAGAAATAAATCCAAAAACAACCAAGATGGTAAGTGCATCTCTCCGTTGTTTGCCTAAGAAAGCTAATGATGCACAACTAAATTAATATTGCGTACTTCTTTGAAAAATATCATCTCTGTAATGAACAAAATGTGGGCCCTCCTGACAGGCCAGGCTTGCTTTTTTGGTAATAAATATGTCAGAGGCAAAGTCAGCCGCTTACAGCTGTGAGAACTGAGCCAATACAAACACTTCAGCAGGAAGGCAAGGCCTAATAGCTTAGACGCTTTCCAACAATGCTCTCTTTCCACCACCATGCTAAAGAGATTAAAGTTTCAGAGCACTCCATGGCGGTAGTGATGGAGAGAGAAAGAGAGAGAGAGAAGATTGGAAGAAAAAAAAGTGCACGGTTTCCTCGCTAACATATTTTGGCTGCATTGTTGTTGGTTACCAGGTGTTGTTGATAATTCAGAGTCTACATTCAGACAAATTCTGACTTGAATGCTTCAATTAAATTGGTATTTATTGGGTGTTTCACATTTAAAAATGTAAAGGCTAATTTCAAAAACAAAATAGTGCAAGAGAATATGTCTCAAAATAAGTTGAACAGCACAGGAACAATTATACTGTATAAAAATAAATTTGCTTCTAGCAGTTCCATAAAAATACCTAGTAGCGCAACTGATTAATAATCAACCACAATAATAATGGCTTAATACATTTAACAGGTACACATTTTAATTCAAAATATATTAAAATAAAAAGTTATTTTAAATTAAATTAATATTTTAGAACATTAATGTATTTTACCAAATTAATACAGCATTTGTGAGCATAAGAGACTTCTCTTTAATCTTTCTGACCACAAATACCTGAACAATCGAGTATGTTTAGACATTATATGAAAGTACAATGCCTCGCTTGCCTAACACTCCGTCCAAGCCAGGCATAATAAAATGTTAAATGGGATTTCTGCTTTAATCAGCAATGATATCCTTGTTAAGCAGAGTTGAGCTTGGCAGCCTCGTACAATGTCAAATCTGCACAAAACTGTATATTAAACACTGTATATATTTTGACAAACTGTTGTGTTACACAGCGACAATCGTTCATTTCTAATGAGAGCAACACAAGCTATCGAGACCACACACACTGGATCGACTTATATTTGCTATCAGAGAACTTTGTTTCAACTAAAATACCATAGGAACTTTAATAAGTTACTATAGTAAACTGCTGTAAATCATTTTCATAAGGGCAGCGGAGAGGAAAAACGACCTAAAGCTATAACATTCTACTGAGCTGTTGCTGAACATGGCCTGCCTGTAATTCTGTGGCTCACCATAATTGCAGAAAAGCGCTTCATTACTGTACGCCTCCAGAGCAGACCACATCATTAATAATGTGGCTCATTTGCCCTTCCCTGTTTCCCACTCAAGCTTGTTTGTACACAACACACTCCTACTCTAAGTACACTCATTAGGTCTATTTTAGAGCTGGGGATCCACTGGGGCAACAGAGAGAAACCGGTTCGGTTTTGTAGCCACATCCTCAGAGGCTTTACTGCCGACACGACCGCAGCGAGCTAGCTGCAATTGCTTCTTTTTTGGCTGGGTGTTGGATTTGACCACATACCACCAATGCGCTTTCTCTCTAATGAAGCTGACAGAACATGGTGGAACACAACCTCAATGGAGGATCACCCTGAAAGTCAATGACAGATAGAGAAGAAAAATGCCCTTGTGAAATAAAGCTGGTTAAAGGATAAATGCAGATTCTGGTTTTAAAGCCGCAGCAGAATAAGTTAAACTCACAAGTTAATATAAGTGAAGCTATCCCTGATTAATATGCGGAAACTAGCACAAAGAAGAATGACATTAATAATTGTATGTATATTATTCACCAATATATAAATCAAACACTGATTTGTGCTGTTGTGTTGTGCAGCATTGTAATCATATGTGAACAAATATGTGAGCTTACAGTTTTTGTGAAGTACAGGCTTACAATCAGTGTTTGGTGCTTGTACATCAGTGTCAGTCATCTATCATTTCCTCTGAATTTAGGCATTACTCATGGGTAAGGGTAGGCTTTTGGTTGTAGAGATAAGGTCAAGACTATATTTTTGCATTAAAATGTAGTCCCAGGGTCAACAAAGTCAGGACAAAATCAGGACATGCCTAGCGAACATTAGTCTGAACAGTAATATCATGAATTGTGGCTAAACAGTACATGCTTGGAAATAAATAATTATTTCATTCATTAACTGGTGCCTCCTAGAAGCAGATAAACTACCCGAAACAGCTTTGAGTACAGTACAATATCATCCTTCCCAGAAATTTGATGTCGTTTGCCAATTTTTCAATGTCTCACACATCAAAGAGTGACTGAATGCTTTAACAATTTCCTCAGGCAGTAAATATAACTTTGGTGTGGAAAAATGAAAAAGACAGACAAAACAAAGGCAAAAAACACTTTCATTCCAAGGCCTGAGAACTGCTATGAATTCTAAAACGAATTCAAAGAGCTAGGCCGTGTGAATCACAGCAAAGCGCCAGTCATGAGATGAAAACACAGCAGACGCTTTCTTTGTCAGCCCAAGCATGCTGGCTCTTCTTTCAATATACTGTCTAATTGAACACAAATATTAGTTGTTTAGCCAGAGAAGAGGCCCCATGCTGCTCTTAGCAAGCGTCGAGGCCCAGGTTTCAAATAGCCACATTTTCCGAACACTAGTGTCAACTTCAAAGCGGACACACAAAGCTGATGCTCAAGCGCGCTGTCACTAACGTGAACCAGACGTAGCATTGAGTTTCCTCCAGAAATCCCTTATTCAATACTTTCACTGTGATCTTTTCTTCACCGTATAATTTGATAGGTTCGGAGCACTTGATGATTGGTTGTATTTTGCTATTTAAGGATAAAAATCTCATTAAAATGATATTTCAGCACCTCAGTTTCCCCTGTATGTAAACATTTTGAGTTAATGATCTGCCTAACTGACAAAGAAGCAGTCAGGTGCTGAGATAATATCCGTACCTCTACTAATTTTGCGATAATGTATTAGGACACACAGCACTGGGTCGCCTTTCACTGTTTACTGCTGATAGGCATCAAGAGAAAGTCTCTAGAAGTGGCGACAGAAATGACATGTTTATGTAGCAGTTCTTGAGTGCAACCCTTAAAGCATAAATCATGATGTCAAGACATAAAGAGGAGGCTGGGGCCCGCATTGCTGAGGAAATCAGCTAGGTATATGTGCCCTGGAGTTTTTTTTTTTCACTTTTTGCACAGCAACAGAGATGCATCCAAACTCTCACTGGAAAAACTTCCCGTGCTTACCGTAATTGTCCATAGAGTCCCAGCCCTTCCATCGTCTGTTCCAGTCTGAACCCACACCACTCAATAGGGAATCTTCTCCTTCGTAACTGAGGTCCTCTTCGTTCTCCTCCAGATTGCCTTGCCCAGGACTTTCTTGACTGGAATCATGGTATTCCCAGAACAGCGGCCAGAAGAGCTTTTTATGGCCTGGCCACTCTTCTGAGCTCAAAGACCAGTCATTCCTGCTCTCCTTGGCGAGGTCCATCTCAATCTCCATCTGTGGGTTGTCCACAACCTCAATGGTAACCTAGTAGAGAAATACCGTACAAGTTGGCTTGTTGACCTTGGTGTTGGCTGAGTTTTGGAACATGATAACCAGTTAAAGATGGAAAAGCAACCCAAACAAGCCTGGCCAGGTCTAACTAGCCAGGTTCAACCTTGTCCTAGTCAAGCTATAAAAACAAAACGACAGTACTGTATATGTTTAACTGACCACACAACATATTGGGTTTAATTGCACAGACATTTAAAAGGTAACTCCAACTCCCCCCTGAGCACTGTGCTTTGTTAGAGCCGTGCATGTTAAGTATATACAAAAGATATTTAAAGTTTTCTCTCCTGTTTGTTTATTTCAAAGGATGTTTTGAGGTGACAGATTTGTTCTCTGCATGCTTGGGCTTGTAGTGCCCAAGTCAGGCAGACCTGAAAACGATAGCAAGTGTTCCAGCAGGCCGAGACAAAGAACTGGTTGTTTATTTCCCCTACAGCGTAACAATCTGATGGCTGCTGCAGCTGTTTATAAAGGCATGGAGCAGTTTAGAGCGGGTGATTACGCTACTGTAACTGCACTGTTTACAACAGTCAGCCTCCACCTCCTCCTTGAAGTAATCACGACTGTATTCTATGTCCAAAGAACACAAAACATCACTTTTGAAGACAAAAAAGATCCAAGGTTTAGATCACTGGAGGCCCAATAAATGGCAAATTTAAGTTTAATGGCAACACAGACGTTTAAGAAATCTCAGCTGCATTTCTTTGTCAAGGTCTTATAAAATTTGTTGCCACTAGGAATGAGTCATGGAAAAAGAAGATAACACGAGATATACCAAAAATGTAAGAAAGTGTTCAGTACAAACTGACATCTTAAAATCATAACCTTCACTACATTACCTGCTAAAGGCAGCAACTCATACATTTACATTGGCAGCAACCATATTGGAGACACATTAAAACAAAACAGCTTTTTCTAAAAAGTATAGAAGATGGATCCGTCCCATTTGGAAGACTCTTGAATTTTCCCTATTATAAAAGTCAATTTGCTTACCAGGGATCTCCTGGGTATTTTTTCCCTGAAGTCTAACTTCGTTTCCTCTCAAGTCCACTTGCACACATAAACTTCATAACGGTACTAAAAATATAAAAATCCCTTCTTTACCGGTGTTGTAAAAACATTTAAAGATTGGGATCTGCTCTTGGAGGGAGCATTAAAAGTGCCTGTTAAAATAATACTGTGGCCTTTCACCTTTTGGATTTTCTCGGGATTTCTTTTTTGGTACACTGTGCAGGAGTCTGAACGGCATGGCTGAAATGAGCTACACCAGAATAAAGGTCTCGCTTGGGGTAATTTAAGAGGCCTCTCTGGTTTAGAAGCAGCTGTGACATGACCGGCAACAGCGCAGAAACCTGAAGTCCCTACTGCAATCACAGCAGCAATAACAGTGAAACAATGAGTGCATAGGTTAATTACATACACCACAAACTGTTGCCAAGTAAAATCAATCCATTACCCAACTCATTATACAATGATTTAGTTCACCCTAAGGAAAGAAATGACAAGGTTTTGGGAACGGTGAGATGTTAAACATATCTGGAATAACAAACTACCCTCATAATATTAACAACTGTCTTTAGAAGAACTAATGCCAAGATATACAGATACACAATGAAAGAAACCCAAGACCTCCAAGACACAAAATGAATGATTCAGTTAATTTACCTTATTTTCTTGTGGTCCAAGAGCCTGTAAACACTATATTACTTCTTTAAAAGCATGTATATACAGACAGAAACATGATTCTGAAGCAATCAAAACGAATATAAGATGATATTGAGCCTGCTCTTACTTGAATGTTTGGGTTCTGGAAGCCCAGGTCTGCATTGGCAAGATCAGGAAAGTTCTTCAGGTCTAAAATGAAGTGTTCTTCCTCTTCCTGTGGAGCAGATTTGGGAACGACTCCCTCTGAGCGAATCTGTGACCATCTCCTCTTATGACGGCGAGGCAAAGGCGGCTCACTCCTCAGTTGGTTCTGCCTCTGAATGTCCCGCAGTGACTGTCTGACATCTTTGGAGCCACCGTGACCTCTGACCTGGGAAGTGCACACATAGTATCCAATGAAAGGAACATCTGGTGATCTAACCAGCTTTATTTAGATGAAAGCCACAGATTCCTTATGTATAAAGCCCCCAGAAAGGGCCAAAGATAAATACTTCTAAGAAATTTCGTCATGCACGTAAAAATGGTTGGAGGATCTGTCTTAGTTTAACACCATATCAAATCTATACAGCTGTGACCTTATGGCCCATATGAAAAAAGATGTCTGGGTTTCAAATGAACCCATCTGGAGTGAAATGTCTAACACATGACAGCATATCAGGTGGATTTTGGAACAGGATTAGTAGAAATCACAGCAATAATTTAAGAGCCTTCTTTTGCTTTAATGATCCAGGAAAAGCCTGTTTCCCAGACCTTTGGAAGACTGTCATTCTCTTTTAAGGTTTCGTATATACAAAAAGCGCTCTTCAAGTTCTTTGATTTTCATGCTGCATATCTGTCAATCGATGCTTCATTGGGTTACCATTAGCAACATAACAAAACAGACAGCAGAGAAACATCAACAAGGAAGAGGAATTGCACGCTTCCTGCTCCTCATTCTTTCTTACTAAGTCTGAGACAGTCATGGCTCACTCTCTTGACAGCTGTTTGACATTACGGGTAATGCTGCGTTCAACGGATGGAGAGGGACTATGAATTCCTGGAGGAAGACTCAGGAGTCGGGACAGTGCATGCAGGTAAATGACTACACATTAAGGGATATGTATCTCTTTCATCTGGTTTACTTTATATAGAGACATGCAGTCTGTGGCGGTACAAAGAAAGGCTTCCTGTTGTCCACAAACTATGACAATACACTAAAGCACTTTGCAGCTTGTCAACGTGTCTCAAGCTTTAAGAATAAGGCAGAAGATAGTCACTTAAAAAAAAAAAAAAAAACCCAAGTGATTTTAAAGTGTTTATTTTATTTAAGGTGTAATGTTACTATATTAATTATTTTAATATCAGTAACAAATTACAAGCCACATCAGTTCCTGTAATGTCCATAGACTAATTATTTTAAATTTAAATTATGAAATAATTTTTATGATTTTTTAATTTTGTGATTTATAAGTTTTATATAAAAACGATTTATATCATTATAAATCATTATATGATTTATATAAAAAACAATGCCTGGCGATAGCCAAAGAAATGCGGCCCAATGAACAGAATTTTAGAACGGCTCATGGATCATAAAAATCAGATCATTATTGATTACTATTACACAACAACACTGTTTTCTTTTTCTTTTAAATAATATACACTAATGAATTGTGCAAAACAAGACCTGGGATGTTTAAATGTTGTAAGTAAATAATGCAAATGTTCATGTTGTCTTTAGCTGCATGCACTCAACAACCTGCAATAAGCACCAGATGAAACTCAATTTAGTCTTTACATTTTGGGTCATGCTGCGCTTCAAAGAGTTCTTGTGGAGGCCCTGTCTATAAGCCACCAGAGACTTCAAAAGAACAGCAACATACACAAGCATAAATCAGAAAGCAAGAGACACACATGTCCTCATCATGGCCACATAATTCTGCAAGCTTTCACTGCAACTTCCTTACTTTAAAATCTCCATCTCAGATCCTCACAGATTCAGATCACCTTGGTGCATTTCAACATGTTGTATTCCTGCTCTTCTTCATCTGGAGACTCTGTTTGATGGTCCCAATGTTCCCTTCTGACGCTGCAGAGGAGAGAGGGGGAGTTGGGTCTGTCTGATCAAAGCCTCTCTCTACTGATCATGCGTGGCCTGCCTTGTCTCACTTCACTGCTTATGTCTCTCCCACACGCAAAACAGATGTCCTCTGCTCCAGACGATAAACTTCACCATTGCGCTCTAATGAAGTTCATCATTAAGGGAGGTGGGGAGGGAGATTGGAAGCTTCTTTATTTGCTTGTACACAATTATTAACATCAAACGAAAAGTTTTTTCTATTTCATTTAAGTATTTTATGATTTCCATTGAAATTTGTTCAGCACAGAGTTAGCGTTTTGATAAATGGAAAGATGCGTTTCAAAAGCACAGCTACAAATTTATTAAAATATGTGATAATAATTTAAAATTCAGTCGCGAAAGAAAGCTTGGTGCGCGTACAAACTCGCCAACAACGGTTCGTGCACTTCAGCGTTTCCAACTACAGTAGCATGCACGACGCGATGATGTCAAACGCGGACAAATGACTCATTTGAACTGATTCTTTTACATAGTCAGTGAATCAATCAGAGCTGTTAGGCTATGCCCACTGAACGATGGCTAAACGTCTGATGCATATGGCACACTTATCTGGAAACACTTCATAGTTTTATAGTCGTCATCGGATTGATTAAAATACACAAGATTTCCTGTGTGTGTCTCGTTCTTTAACACATTGTTGACAATGGTGACAATAAGCACTTAGGGTGAATTTAGCAATTTTTTGCAATTGACATGTGCAATTTATTCCGATATCTAGGCCAATATCAGTAGCCTATCAACTAAACTCTGGATTTTCAAAAGTATGTGAAATCTTAAAATTTTGCTGCATATAATGTTTAGAGTTTTACACACTTGTCTGTTTTTGTGGCGACATTTCCAGACCCCTAGTCATCAGTCTGGCTACGCGAGACTAGCCTACTAGTTTACAGACTCATTAAACTCCGAGCCATTTTACCGAAATGCCTGATTTGTTAAATCCTTTTACACAAATGACGATATCTAGGCCTACAACAAAACTACAATGTGTTGCTACTTGACTTTAATGGGACTTGCATTCATTTATTTTCTAACTGGTTGTTAATATGACAACGTATAGGCTAATTTAACATACTGTCAACTAAGTTTTGTTGTATAAATGAAAGTACTTCTGACCTTCTGACTCCTTATCTTACATGTTTGCCATTTGACTGGCTGTAAAGCATTCCATAGCAATTGCTACTTAATATCTTTGTGCCAATTCTGCCAAATATTCTTTTCTCGTTTGAAGGATTTGTAACAGAGTGAACGTGTCAGCTAGGAATTGCACAGTTGGAGTGCAGTTGGGAACTACTGTCTGTTTTTTTTTTTTTTTTTTACAGCCGTGTGAAAACCAATGAGATGTTACCATCCGCAAAATTTTCTCCGCCTGCCTGTAGTGAGTGCAATGAAGGATTTCAAGTGTTTCCTCACTTTGTGCTCCGTCCAGGGATCTTTCATACCATTCCCTTCAATCATCCTATAATCAAACCTCTGAGAAAAAGTCATGCCAAGATAAGCTCCTCACTCAGCATTGCCGTTTGTATTAATCACTTTCTTCACATGGGTGAAACTGCTTACCCACCAGCTGAGACGAAAAGGATGGCTATGATTTCACATGAGCGCTACAGGTTAATACGAGAAAAGAAATTTTAAAGAATACTTTCCTGTGCCGCAAAGCAGCTAGCAACATCTAAATCCCTGGAGCCAGAATTCCTGGCAAGACAGCAAGGCCACTTGTGAGAAGAGTGACATGGTGAGGATGGAATCCTGCCCAGATCCTAGCAGAGACAATCATTGTCCTCATGCCTTTATGTTGTTCTTTCTCTGTATTTTTCTTCCAGCATACCGCCATGTTACAATCTTATTCTCTTGGCATGCCTCAACAGCATCGGTGTACCATGTGTTATCTCCTCTCCTCACAAACAGTTATTGTGCTTTATAGGACGTGCCATCTGCACGGGCACAGAGACCTAAGAGAATAAACGAATATGCCCCTGCCAAAATAAATATAACACACACGTGGTCTGGAGATGCTTTGAGTTGAATATGATGGAGCCGAGGTGCCACCACAACAAGGGCTGGAGAAGCAACAGAGTCCCAAAGCACATGAAACATTCAGAGTCTGATTTCCCCAACACCCTCACAAAGCATTACCTCTGACCGGCCTAGAAAAGAACGCAAATGGGACGCATTAGCGATGGAAAACCGAGCGGCTTGTTCATAATACAATAAAATGGATGGATTTGATTACTCCCTTCCAAAAAAGAGGGAAAAACTAGTTTTTCTTTGAGCCAAGTATTAATCACACTGTCAGAAGTCCATATTCTTTGTCAGCAAGTCATGCAGTTAAAACTATGGAAGCTCATTTCTGGTACAGTGTAAAAAAATAAAAAGGTAATTGCGGCCTTCATTTGTTTCTCATTATTGTGACTTTACTCTTGGAATTGTGACTTTATAGCCCACAATTGCAATATCATATCTCACAACTAGCAATTTTCTTTATAATTAAAACTTAGTTTCTCAAAATTATGACTTAATTAAAAACCTTTTCCCAAAATAACCAAAAATGTGACTTTATTTTAAAAAGTATAAACTTTGTATATTTCACAATTCACAAATTTATTTCTCACGATAACAACTTTATTTCTTATAACTTTTATGACTTTATTTCTCATAATTGCAACTATTTCTTACAATTACAACATTATTTCTTAAAATTATGGCTTTACAAATTTGCTTTTCTCATAATTCTGACTTGAATTGTGACTTTAAATCTGAAAGTTTTGACTTTACGTCTTAAGATTGTAACTTTATTTTTCATAACTGTGACTTAATTTAACATAACTGTATTTCTTAGAACTGAGAAAAAGGCTAAGTTGACACCGCAAAACTTAATACTTAATCTTACGATTGGATTTTTTTTTTTTTTTCAAGGGCAGAAATGGGTTTCCATACAAAACACACTTGTGTGCAGAAAGTGAAGCTCAAGGTTAGAGCGCCAAGATGGATATATCCCACACAGATCTACGTCTGGCATCTCTCAGATGGCTTGTGTCAAAAACTCTTCATTAGCGTCATGTAAGCCTCAGAAATCACATCCCCCTAGAATTCCTGTTGACACTTGATAACCAGCTTGTACCAAATGGTACTTTACATCTTGATACCAACTGTATTAATGTTATAAACAAAAAAAAAAGGCAGATTGGATACATATCTTTTCTTTTACGAGCTTCAGATGTTTATAATCAGATCTCTGTGCTGCACAACTTGCTTTGTATGGCCAAGATCTAAAAAATAGTTGTACTCTGCAACATGCAGGCACGTTATTAAATCTATTTCTACTTTAAGGCTGGTATGTGTGTGTTCTGGTGGTTTTTGTGAAATATTATCTGGTGTTTCTTCATTAAATTCTGAATATAGCTTTCACAGCGTCTACCAAGGCATTCGCTATATACTTTCGAACAGATTATGGTTTACAGTTTCAGCTTAACCTCAATTAGAGCACTGGACATTTGAGAGCTTTCCGCACCCGAGTCATCCGGCACAATGCTAAGAAACGGCAACATGAACTTCCAAGCGGGGCTCAAGAATTTGGCGCCATTTGTGGAATTGGTGTCTGCTTGGGCTTGAGGAGAGGAAGAGCCCTGTGATTATTGGGCTTATCAATTATAGCACCAAGGTCGCTGAACTCCAACGAGATTTCTCTGAGCATGGCATATATCGGATTCCAGCTGGCTGTTTTGATTAGTAAGTGTCAGTTTTTGTGTGAAGCAAAGACTTCCTGTTGCGCAGGGGAAACAATGGCCCTCCCATGTCTCCGAGAGCCCCGGTGGCTACTTTAATAAAAACATCTTTCCCAATTGGCTTAAAAAGGTAGGGGAGACATGGTGTTTTCACACAGCGCACAAAGACAGTCTTGTAACACCCGAGTCTCGCCGCTTACCAGTCTGCTTTCTGTCAGATCTTCACACCCTTGAGCAAGATGTGTTCTTAACCCCCTGCTCAGGTTGTGCATAGTGAGTCGAGTATCTGTTATATTGATCGATTCATGCGCACATTCAAAAGAGGCCTTAGTTTTACATCTAGGATAGTAGACTTGTGTTCGAAATTCTTTTCAAGGGGGAAAATGGCTATTAAAAGGCAGCCTGGGGTAAGTTTGCATTTCCTCTCTGGGTTAACACTCCATAAAGCTGATCCTTAAAAAAAATAAAAAGTCACAGCATAACCCTAGCTTCAGTCTGACCTCACTTCTCTGCTGAAGGAGAAATGAATGAATTAAATACCCAGAACAACCCATGAACATTAAACTGTGGTTTATCATTTAACACATGGGTCAAATTAACCACCAAGCCATTCCAGGCATTAAGCACACTTTAACTATATACAGAAACTGTATTTTTAGTGTGGTTTGACCTCTAATAAACTTTATCCAGGTTCTTCTTTCTGGAGATGATATGATGTGTAATAAAAAAGATTCATACCTGTCTGACACCTGCTGCTCTTTGAAAACTAAATTCAATTCATTGTGTTCTGCAGCATAGTAAAACAAATTGGGGCTAGTTGTCACAATGAATAGCCAATCACTGTTTTGGCCTACAAATAGGCTATTCGAATACATAAACATATCCTTTAAAACATAATAATTTTATCACGAAAAAACATCCCCTTTTAGTTAAAATATGTAGAAATGTAGATAAAACACACATTTGGTTGACTGGATGGTATAGTTATTGAATGTGACGTCTTAATCTGAGCAGCAATTAGCTCCAGTCATTCCTATTGGTTAAAAAAACGATCAGGTGACATCGTTAATGTTCCGCACATTACTGACCAAGACATCCGTAGCATCCGGAACATGAACCATGTGATAGCAGATGAAGTTTTATGACACCTTTTATTAGCATGTATTTGGGATTTTCCGATAAATATACCTACATAGGCTAAGTTATTAGTTTAGATTTCAACTCTTATCTTACTGTTAAAAAAGAAGAAGCGAATGAATCATTAATTACTGATGAAATCATACCTCTGGAGATGTTCCACTCTTGCTCTTGATGTGGTTTGCTTTTCGTCTTTTTGCAGGGAACCCCTTCACCACCAGAAGACAAAGTGTCACGAAAACTGCCCACCGCAAAGCTTGGCTTCGAATCAGCATGGCTTATAATAAAAAGGATAGTTTTTATTATGATTTTGCTCTCGTGCACCACTTCTGATGAGTTTCTGTGAGCTGCACTCAACCCTCTTCGGTTCCGAGGTTATTTTATGTCTCTCTCTTTGTATGCATGCCCATCCCTCATATAAAACCAATCCATCTAAAACGTCAAAAATGCATTAGGCTTTAAACACGTAAAGCAAATTCTCAGTGAGCATCAGAACAACCCTCATGTCCGCGTGTCCCTCAGATCTTCTGAGATGTTCTTGGTCCCCAAACGCATTTCAGCAGTTCCAAAACTTTAATATTCATCTCAGAGTTCCTCAGGTGATCGTCCATGTGTCGATGTGTCTATCCAGTGGAAATATATGAAGAGCAGTCTTGTTTGAGTGAGTCTGCGGTGGATAGCTCCTCAAACACGCGTCTCGCGGAGCGCAATGCGCACTGAGCAACTGAAGGTCCAAGACGCAAAGAAGAAGAAATTCAGCGCTCGTAGCTTCACTACCAGTAAATGTAGATCTATGATGCGCTCCTGACTCATACGCACTGCAATCTACACCTCATGCAGGTGGTGAAATGCCCTCAGTAATTCACTGGCTGGATGTGACATTCATCTCCCTCCGCTTGTGTGACGTCTCTGGAGGAGGGGTTCACAAACCCCACTCTTGACTGACTGACTGAATGAATGAGTAAATGAATGAAGCATGAAGCTGCGTCGTGAATAATATCTTCATAAGACCCACTGAAGAGAAAGGGTTTGGGTTTTATTTAAGGCATTATGTTTAGTTCCTAATATTTATAAACATATTTTATTGTTTATTTTAGATTTGTATACACTCAAAGTTTTAGTATTAGTATATTATTTTTAAATAAATGTAATTTTATTCCGTGAGGATGCAATAAGTTGAATTTAAAAATCCAAGTAAATATCTTTATTCAGCAAAAAAATTATTTGTTTGCAACAAAAGATTTGTTTAAAATAAATTTATTTAAAGAAAATATCAAAAATCATGGTTTTCACAAGGTAATGAAAATAACATTTTATGTTCAAACCAGAATAGAATTAGTTTGTAAATTGTATTATTTCACAATATTATTGATTTTTATTATATTTGTGAACAAATAAATGCAGCCTTAATAAGCATAACTTTTTTTCCCTTTTTTATTCATTTTTAAAAGTAAGTAATATAAAATATATTTATTACTTTGTAAATTGTATAAATTGAAGCTTTGCCAACAGTCCGCTCCAAGAAGCTTAATATGTACAGTATGTTTCCTGTAATGTGGTCTTGAGGTCATTTATATGAAGTCCTCTGAGGTATTAATTCAGAACTATCACATTTGCAAATCTAGCAGCCAATGGATTACCAATATAATTTAATTGAGAAGCAAGTTGGGACAGTACAGAAATGTGTAAAGTGAGAAAAGAACACAAAAGACTTTAACAATGCATTAGTAATTTAATTTCCTTAGAGGAGCGGAACAACTCCTGAACTGATGAAGCCCACAGTGTACTTTGATTCAAAAGTAGGTCTTAAAAACAGTATGCACTACAAGGCAACAAAGTCATACACATAACAGTGAATGTACTGGTAAAGCTTGTGTTTTATTTGAACAAGAAGTATTTGTAGTTGGATTAGTCTTTCTGACATGTCAGTTTTTATATTAGAAAGAAAGAATATGATTGTTTCCATCTTTAGCTTTTTAAAACATCTCTTAATCGGTGTAGTTTATCTTCTGGTTGCGAATAAAGGAACAGAGGTTTTAAAAATGGTTAAACAGAAATATCCCTGGATTTTGATTTTGTAAAAGACTAAATTAAATATATGGGAGAATGTACTAGCCCACAGGACCAAAGCAACAGAAGCCACAAAACAGAACAAAGTGTATATTTCAGCACCTTTAAAGCATCAAACCAGCAGATTCAGTGATTACATCCCACATGCTTTGCTGGGAATATTAAAATGATATAAAAATACTCATCAGTAGTATGTGCACTGAGAGCATGCACATCATGCATGTGCATATATGACAATATCTGGAGCTGCCGTTGATGATTAAAGTACACTTCTCCAAACAATAGAAGATATGAAACATGGATAATAAATAAATATGTACAATAAAGAAACATATACATAACATAAAGCTCATTTGTGTTTTAAAGACTTCATAAGCTAATGACCTTAATAAATCAGTACGGAGGAAAGCTTGTATAGCTACACAATGAATACTCTTACGAGAGAGCAAACTTATTAGTTATTCATGGCATTGCACTCATACACTGATAAGTTACTATTAAAATAGTTGCATGTATAGGAAAATAAAAATATACTCACCCTCAAGCTATTCAAGCTGTAGATGAATAAGTTTCTTCATTAGAACTTTAGAATTAGGATAAATAAAGCACAACATCACTTGTATCCTCTGCAGTGAATGGGTGCCGTCAGAATGAGAGCGCAAATAGCTGCTAAAAACACCACAATAATCCACAAGTAATAAACACGAATCCAACCAAGCAGGTTTTTAAGCGAAAACGGTTTTAAACAAATATGTTGGTGGATTTTGAGGTGAAAGGACAACAAGGGATGGATTTTTAACATTTTATGAATACATATTTTAGGTGGAAATGGGAGATTAAATGTAAAATATCTTACAAACACGCAGCTTTTCACTTTACAATATATAATAATAATTGATGGACTGGGGGAATGAGGATTACTTGTGATATTTTTATCAGCTGTTTGGACTTTCATTCTGACGGCACCCATTCACTGCAGAGGATCCATTGGTAAACAAGTGACATCCCAAATTTCGACAAAGAAACTCATCTACATCTTGAATGGCCTAAAGCCGAGTAAACTTTCACCACGTTTTCATTTTTGGGTGAATAATTCTTTTTAAAATGTCATGTTTCTACAAGGTTTTGGAATCACGGCACAAAACTTGGCAGCAGTTTTGGAGATAATGCGTGTAATCAGTTCCTCAGAGGTGAAAACTTGATAAATATGCTTGTTTCTACCTAGACATAACCAACATCGCCCTGCAGGATTTGTATCTGGATGAAAAAATAAATATCCTGGTAACATAAGAAAACGATAGCCAGATTGAAGCAAGACACCAGAGCTGGCCGCAAGTCAAAATCTGTGGAAACAACAACAACTAGAGAGCCAAGTTGTGGAGGTTTTGGAGTTTGATTTAGGTAACACAGTGAATGTACTGACAATGCAATAAGAAGAACCTGTAATTCCTTTCATAGGTCAGGATCCTCAGAAATTATGGGTTCGCTGCCAGTCTGTTCTCACTTACTAGAGAAAAAAAAAACGTCTCGATGGTTTTTGTACACAAAAACGGTTTTGAAGGCTGCAGTGACATATGGCTTAGGCAAGTACACAAGCAGCTCAAAGCCTCCTGTGGCTGGCAGAGAAAAATCAAAGTATTAATTTCCCTAAACGAATGCCACAACGAGTTAAAAACAGACCCCAAACCTCACGTCAAAACGAAACTGAGGTGACAAATGCAGTAGAGGAAACTGGGGAGTGACAAAAAGCATAAGTGTTATGTTTTTGTTCAGAGCTTCATGTGTTAAAATAAAGATGATATACCTAAGTTTAAAAAAAGTTACATTTATTAAGTGGTTCGCTGCTTCCTTTCGGAGAGCAGAAGATGAGCAGTGCACATTTGGTTCAGATAGGAAGTATGTCACTCTTCGTTCTCCTCATATGTGGTCTCGTCAAAGGGCCGGTCCAACGATGGAAGAACTTTGTGCCGCGAATACTTCAGCTGCAGCAGATCGCCTACTTCACTGATCACATCCAGCGCCTGAAAACAATCATCATGCTCCATTACTTTCATGGTTACACATGTAAGTCATAACATGCTAATGCTGACAAGCAGCTGCCACCTACCATGCAGCGCTTTAAAAGTTTCATATAATATAGTCGTGGCAATGCTAGTTGAATTATTTAAACTGCAATTGATTCCATGCGGATTTCTGGTTCTAGTAACCATGAAATGCACAAAATGTAATTTATTAAGGAAGTTTAAGTATGTATGCGCTAGGCAGGATCAATATATTCATATAAACTCATGAGTAAATGAGCAACAGTGTAACTCCCTGTAATTTAATTTCAGATTTTAATTTCTGTATTAAACATTTTGATGGTTTCTCTGATTTTAAAATCTAAAATAAGTAAACAAAGTACAATACATCAAAAAATAAATAAATAAATAAATAGAGGACAATACATAAATTAAGATATATTTCATGTAAATACATGTGGACATCTTGGTTATTTATGAAAAGAAGAAATGCTAAAAAAAAAAAAGTTAATTCAAAAGAACACTGAATTAAAAATAATAATAGCAACAATATGAATATATCCATATTGTAAAATACTACATTTGGTAATAATACTAAATAATCACTATTTTTAATTACTGTAATCACTCAAGCTCTAAACACTTTTTTTATGCACTTTGTACAATCTTAGTTGTTATGTGGAAGAAAATGCAATAATGGAAGAAATGCAAGAAAATATGTCAGAAGGACACTGAAAAATGTGTTGACGTGATAACTGGTCACATCAAAGTGCACAGTGTTTTCTTAAGCACGGGGAGGGGGGCTGACGGCCGGTGTGCTTTTCAGCACAGTTAAATCAAAGTGTCCTTGGGGAGGCAGATTAAGATGCTCTTTGATCTGCTGCCAGCGCAGACCCCTGTGGCAGGCGCTGCTTATGTAAACCCCTCAACGGCGGCCTCAGTTCAGACCTGCATTAATTTATAGCGCAGGACAGTTTGAGGAGGAGCCTGGAATTCTTGAGACAGTGATTATTATCAAACATAAAAGTTGTATCAGGTTTGAAGTACTATACTTCAGAAGATTGATGGACAGGTGGTTGAACATGGCGCACAGAGACGACAGACGCTTCTGGTCTAATCCCTGTTGAAAGTCTTCCTCCTTGAAATGTAAAGCACATTTGAACCAAACTCACCCTATGGCCCCCCTTACTTCGCCTTCAACATCAGTATGTCATGAAGGCTCACGGTTTTTTCCATTAAGTCAACATATTCCATTGTAAACAGTAAAATTTACGGCATGAGAAACAAAGCCTAGTAAAAAGGGTACAATGCTGCTTGAACTGATCTAAATTATTGGATGTACTCGCTGTGGCGAGAAAACGAGTAGTTACCCTGTCCAGCATTTCCTTGGTGTGGGCCGCAGAGATACAGAAGCGGGCTCTGGACTCTATGATCGGCGTGGCTGGGAAGCCCACCACCACTACTCCAATGTTTCTCTTCAACATCTCCCGACCAAACGCCCTGGAAACACAGACACAACCTCATCAATTTTCATGAAAACATTTAAGAAGTTCTTTCCAACCTAAGCTTTCCCTTATGCGCTTGTTTTTGTTCTATTATGAGGCACTATTATGAATCTATTATGAGTGTAATCCATTTGGAGTTATTTGGACGTTTATAGATCTGAAACCTTATTAAACAAAAAATTTGTCTTAGAGAGTATTACTTTACCTACAAATGAAAATTCTGTCATAATGTATTCACCCACATGTCATTTTTAACCAGTATGTGGTTAAAAAAATAAAATTTGGAAAATAAAATAAAATAAAATATGACCCTGGTCACATGGGTATATTTGTAGTAATATTGCTTTTTTTTCTTTTATGCCAAAAAACACTAGAATATTACAAGTATAGATCATGTTACATAAAGATATTTTGTAAATTTCCTACCTTAAATTTTGATTAGTGCATTGCTAAGAACATTTGAACAACTTTAAAAGGAAAGGAAAGGAAAATCCTTTGGAAAAATAAATGCAATTATCTTAATATTTAGATTTTTTTGCACCTTCAGATTCCAGATTTTCTCATTTCTTTATGGTCTAGGGTCACAAATATAAATATTAGATTTGAAATAAATAAATAAATAAAAATAAAACAAAGTTATTGAACCTAAAACTGAAACCAAAATTAATTAGAGCTATGAGAAAAAATAAAATAAATATATATATATATATATATATAAAATTAAAAATGACAAAATCACAGAAAATAATAATAAAAAAAACATTTACTAAAATCAAATAATGTTTTTGCTGCAGAAATGTTAATCAGAGACACTTTTAATGTCTTAAATTCTCTTTTTCTTAAATTGTGAGTTGCAGGATAAAAAAAATTATCTTAAAATTAGTTTAAAAAAAATGCATAAAAATTTCAATAAAAACTGAAAATGTAAAAACATAAGCCAATTTAAAACATTAATTAAATATAATTATATAATAGTATATAAATAATACTAAAATAATATTAAAACACAAAGAAAGGATTAATAAAGTAAAAATAGTGCTTATGACTTGTGCACTATATTCTTTTACCTTGGAAAATCTGGGAAACCAGTCAAATCACACATTTTATTTGGTTTTCAGTGCTGCATACTAAAATATCACGAGGCTTTTAAACACTTAATATAGTGCGTAAGTTGTACAAACCTGTTTTTGGTGAATTTCTTTGTGTGATTTTTGTATATGGGATTTTTGTGTGAAATGTTTCTTTAATATATAGGAAATTAGCAGGCACGAGTATACTGAGAGATAAAAAAGAAACCGAAAAAAAAGACTAACCCAATTTTGGCGGGCATGTAGAGCATCATGGGTACCACAGGTGAGTCGTTGTTGCCATAGATGATGAATCCCATCTCCCGCAGTCTCCTACGGAAATAGACTGTGTTTTCAGCCAACCGCTGGATACGCGAACGGCCTGTAAACAAAAAACACACCCAAACCATTAAGCTCAAGCTTTCAGCAAAAAAAAAGGTGATTCTGTCATCTGGCACTCCGCATCTTTTTCCACAGCCTTTCATGCGATCAGACAATTAAAATTCACCAAGCCACAAAACTCATTACCTTCAGATACTAGGAAAGTCGACCACCTGAGCTATAAACTGGATACTTAAACCTCCACCATCGGTAGATCTAAAAACTGTTTAAGAAGAAATATTTAATACCTGCTGATTTTATACCACATTTTAACGTTCCCCCTATCATATCACCAAGGCACATGCCCTCTGCACACAGAAAAAAGTATCAGATGTTTACTTTCTATGCATCAAAAGTGCACAAATCAGATCTAATGGCGGAAAGATTTTAATCAGTTGGCTAAAAAACCCTGGTGCTGCAGGTTACAGAAGACTATGTGATTGGTGCGGAAGAAGTATACAGTAATGAGAATTATACTGCATACAATCATGGTTCCAATAATCCTGTCAAAAACAGGAAAATTAGTGTCTTGATTTTTCAACAGCTCCCTCTTTAAGCAGGACGTATGTTCCCTGGGGGAGGATTGCTTAGCGATCCAAGTCAATGGAGCTCTTAAAACACCGCAGTGATCTGAGAGCCACGCTAAAGGTCTTACGTTTCTGAAAGCCTTGGTTCTGCTTCGTCAAACATTCCATGCATGCTAAAAGCTGGAACATAGGAATTTCCTGCTCTGTGACAATGTCTCACCCCGGTGTCATCCAGACGCCAAAAATCTAGCAATTGTCATACTTGCCGTGCCTGCAGGGTGATAAAACTTCAAGGTCCTGAAAAGCTGCTGTACTGTTATGACTTGACATTCTATCTGGCCTTGTAATATTCTGGTTTTGCAAAACAAAGGTCATAAAGAACAGTGATCACAGAAGCGATCCCAAAAGTTGAACAATTGGGCCTGGTCTCTATGACGGGGCTATTGAGGTTCCATCTGATGAGCCCTTGTGAAAGGAGACTTAACTGGCTGTGAAACTGGACTCCCTCCTCAATCCCCCGATGTAAATTGGACACTGACAGATAAAGCAGGTTCCACGAGTCGTGACAGGGGCAGCCGCTCGGTGGTAAGGAAATTAAGCCTGGCCAATGTGTAACGTTAAACATACTGGAAGCCCAGTTGCATTTCTGGTGATTCCCATTGGGCCCTTGCCCAACTGAAGGTGCACTAGAAACTGTGACAGCGGTTCTCTAAATGCTCAGATCAAGATCTTGTAGTATCACTTGGTTTACCAAAAATAAAAATACTGTCATCATTTAGTCACCCTCATGTCATTTCAATCCTGCATGACTAATTTTCATCAGTAGGACACCAAAGAAATTTTTAACAATGTTTTTGTTCATACAATGCAAGTCATTGGGATCCAAAACTAGACTGGACAACACAGACCTTAAAAACACTGAGGGACTTTTGTTGTGTTCCACACAAGATTGATATAATTAATAATCATATTTTGATTCATATCAACGTTCATATATTTTGGATAAAACATGCAGCTGTGAGAGTGACATTAAAACCTTTTAAAATACGCAAATGCTATCCAAGTTGCAAAAAATGCAATTTAAGTTCAACACTAATGTTCAATAAATAAAAATACATTACTGTTAAAAAGTTTGGGGTCAGTAAGACTTTTTAATTAATAATATAACTAAATGTTCCTGACTTTCTATTATTTTTAATACGTATTAAAAACGTATTAAAATAAAAGAATGATGTAAAAAGATTTCACAAAAAGAAAATAAATAAATAATAATTGAGCAGCACATCTATTTTCAACAGTCATAATTACTGTATTTGAAATGTTTCACCAAAGCAACAAATTAGCATATTAAGATTATTTTTTTTGAAGAGTCATGTTACTTTGAAGTCTGGAGTAATGATGCTGAAAATGTTAAAATGTATTAAAATACAAAGATTTTAATTGTAGCAATATTTAAATATAATTACTGTTTTACTGAATTTTTTTAAGTAAAATAAATGCAGCCTTGCTCCGCATAAGATTTCTTTCACCAACATCGCTTCAAACCGACTCCTAACTTTTTAAATGCAGTGTGTATTTATACATTTTAAGCAATTTATTCAAATCAACACCTTTTTTCACTGTTTAAATGCTCTTAAAATTCTGAATTATTTTCATTTTAGAAATGATGCCTAATAAGCTATTTAAAAAATGCAATTAGATGAAACATGTAGAAAACCAGAACAGAACACATTACAGCAGCAACTTCAAGAAGCTGATTGGCTCAGGAAGAGGAGGAGCTAAATCGAGGCAATTTTGTTTGACAACCCCAACAATTAAAAAACCTATAGAGGGTCTAATGAATAGCTACAGGGAATCGATCAGCAGGTGAACAGCTCTATGAAAACGAGCACCTGAAAGCAATAGCCATTAGCGGAAGTTCAAGCTGCCCAACATTGGGGCACTGAGATAGCAAGCCAGGGCCTTGGGGGGAGGGCGAGTGCACCGAGGTGGAGCATGAGTCTCCAAAGTAAATCTTTCTGGGGTACCTTTTCAACAGCTAGTTTCACAACGCACACCCCCGCTAACTTCTTCCAGACCCAAAGCTGGAGGATCTGGAGTGAGAGAGGCAGCGAAAGGGACCAAAAGAGCTTCCAGATGTGGGGACCGTTTCCCTTTTTTGAAACGCCAGTTCCTCCTCACTTCCTTTTCATCTGAAGGGAGGAGATAAGTAAAAGCACCAGGAGTCGAGGGCGGCTGACGTGCCGAAAGCCTCCTCGCCCCTTACGAGGACCTCTCTGGAGAAAGGCAACAGGAAGCAAAGCAGCCCCTTCCAGGCTCGAATCTGTGGCCTCAATCACTCATGGGCTGCAATGGCGCTCATGAGCTAGCAGCTGTCCTGATGCTGAAGTCCAAGTCAGCGGAATTCTCTGCCTTGCATTCAAAATTTTGTCTGAATTTGATGTTTTTTCTTTTAAATAACTATGTTTCTTAAGTTAATGTTTATTGCATGTTTCTTTAATGAGTCTCACCGTAATGTGTTTAGTGCTTGTGTGAATGACACTAAGCACTTTCTATATATGTTCATATTTAAAAGCTGTTGTGATGTGACTTTCGCATCACCACCTGCATTCTGTGGTTATCAGTGTATTTCAATACTCAGATTTCAGTACTTTAATAAGTTGGTATATTAACATTATATCAGTTCGGGAAATTACGGTATTTAAAGGGATAGTTCACCCAAAAATTAAAATTTGATGTTTATTTACTTACCCCCATGGCATCCAAGATGTAGGTGACTTTTTTTCCTCAGCAGAACACAAACG
>JAUMHR010000072.1:5487950-5520125 GCA_032361145.1 Enteromius fasciolatus | reverse complement strand
GTGAATAACAATAATATACGTTAACGTTACAGTTAAGTAAAGACGTCGTAAAAACAAGAATATGGCAATATTAATCACATGGTCATTAGATGGTCTAGCTTAACAAGCATTGCATATAGTCAGATTAGTTAAAAAATACAGCTAAACAAATGTTCTAATAACTGATTAAAATCAATATTAATATTTTACACAGTTTAGGAAAGACGCCATCATAAAGTTAACGAATACGGAAGTATTTTTCAAAACTAAATGCCTCACCTTGTCATTACAAGGTTTGGAGAAATTAATGACCTCACTGAAGTCTGGAGGAGGACTTCTCCTCTTATAAAACTTGAACAATTTTCTAAAAGCATCTTCTCCATGCTCCACTATGGAGGCTGCCATCTTTGCCGTCATCTTGTGACCTTTCTACTTTTGACGTAATCGAAGCCAACCTTCAATTTGATTTAGACATATTTATTATATAAT
Organism: Enteromius fasciolatus; assembly: GCA_032361145.1. Lineage (NCBI taxonomy): Eukaryota > Metazoa > Chordata > Actinopteri > Cypriniformes > Cyprinidae > Enteromius > Enteromius fasciolatus. The sequence goes on along the minus strand of JAUMHR010000072.1, from coordinate 5,519,657 downwards.
ACAAACAAAATAATAATTATGAGCACAAAATGTATCGTAACACACTGTTTTAAGTTTTTATATTATATAGATTGTTGGAATAAATATTTATTCTTTTGATCACGTGGTCGGGGTCACCGTCGGCTTCATTCGCAAGGACGAAACATGGCGGCGACAGCAGCAGGCAAGAGGGTGTTTGAAGTATTTGTGTCAAAAGTACCATGGACCGTCGCAACGAGTGAGTAAAAGATGTAATTTAATTAACGATTTTACCTCAGATTCAATTAATACTACGCATGTACATAAATTAAATGTCAGTATCCTTAACCCCGAAGCATCTTTGATAGTGCGGGATATAATGTTTTGCATGTACAACAGATAATTGTCTAATGTATGTTATTGCACGGTTTCAGGGGAAATTAAAGAATATTTTGGGCAGTTTGGCCAGGTGAAGAAGTGTCTACTGCCATTTGTAAGTATAAGGTTTTAGAATGCAATACGATGTACAGTAATGTTCGGTCTGGTTATTGCTGTAACGTTAGTGCTGAGATGATTTCTCTCTTGTCTAACAGGATAAAGAGACAGGTTTTCATAGGGGGTTTTGCTGGATAGGGTTCAGTACAGAGGAAGGACTGCAGAATGCATTACAAAAGGATCCTCACGTCATTGAAGGAGCAAAGGTGAGTATCCATTTGAGAACTAGATGAAGTAGCCAAAGATGTCTCTTGTAAATGTTTTACTTTGAACATCTGCATCAAAAATATTATATTCTATTTTTGGTTTAACACAGCTCCAGGTGCAAAAAAACAGAAAGCCATTTTCTGGAAGAAAATCAAACAAAGAAGCAGAAGACATCTGAATAAGACATTAGAAATGACCTGATTTCAAGCATCAAATGTCTTCATTAACATGGAATTATATTTATTGTGGATGTTTTTCACAAGGAATACTTGTTTTTCAGAAGCCAAGCTATAATGAGTGTTGATTGTCATTGTATTGTCTGGTGTTTTTTTTCTTATAAGACATTTCATGGAATGGTAGTTAAATAAAATAAAATGTGGAAAGTTATGTGCTGTGTTGGCTTTTCTTTTTCAATCTATACATTTTTGTGTATATTCTGTACGGTGGCCGAGAGAGCTCAACATGCTGTAACTTAACAAAACAAAAAAACAACAACTGCAAATTCTCACAACGCAACCAAACACAAAAACACGCTGCAAACTCACGAATGTGCTGCAAACAGCACGGACCACAACGGAAATGTTTCAGGGGGACAAACCTATCTTGGACCTGATTATTTGTTCTGTGGCTTTTGGTCAGAGCAGAGGTGTTGTTGCTGAACTAAAAGGTGAGGTTTTTTTTTGTTTATTTTAACAACCTGATCATACGGTCTTTTGGATATTATCAGACTAATCTGACGAATTACTTAACTGTGAAACATTATTTTAATGATATGTTAGCCTGAGTTACTCTCAGATGGGTCACTTTTTGAGGTCCCCCTGTAATTTGCTATTTGCAGCACGTTTCTGTGTTTTCAGTGTTTGTAGTGCGTTTCTGTGTTTGGTTGCGTTGCGAGAATTTGCAGCGCCTTTGTTGTCATGAAGATGTTTTCTTAAGTTGCAGCGTGTTGAGCTCTCTCGGCCACCGTACTTTTATCATTTTGTCTTTTACATAAATTCAGCAGCACTTTTAAAAAAACAATTTTGTTATAATGGGGCAAAGTCTCTTTACAATCTGAATGCAATCAATAGTTCAAATAATCTACATTTAAAAAAAATATATACATTTTCTTTGGAGGACTCGACCGTAAAATGTTTGTCCAATCATTGCATAGATCTTGCTCGAAATGTATATATTATTCGCGCAGCTGGTGGCTGTGTAACTGGTGTAACAGGATGAGCCAGAGGGTGTTTGTTGGCTGGTTTGTAAAGTGCATGCAAAATTTGAAAGGGTGGCCCACCAATAAATCCACAAAAGAAAAAAATTCGAAGACTTGCCAAAATACACAGTGACAAAACAAGGGTATACATTGGCAGTGTTTTTACAGAATGGAGGAATTTGATGAAATTGATTCATTTGGGTTCCATTTGTATGAAGAATAGTAGAATAGAAGAATAGAGTTTCTTTTCTGCAGGTATGCTAAACTTTTTATTGTAAGTGTACATGACACGTCTTCACTTTTGTAGACCTGCAAGAGCTGTGTTTGTGACATAAGGGAGGCATTTCAATTAATTTAATATCTTTGTTAATTTTGTCTCCAGATTTAATTCTTTATTCATTTTACATGTAATAGATGAGCGATAACTTGAGGGTTTTATGTAAAGCTTAGGTTATGCAAATGCATGAAACATTTAATCAGTGTTGTTAATTTATTTAGAGGTTAATCAAAGCCACATTATCAGTCCGAGCTCATGTCATGTTAAATCTTGTCACGCTCCATCACTACCCTGTCCTCTTCACCTGAAAGAAAAAGTGTAGGCGTACATAAATTGTTTACGTTTTAAAATATATCTGTTGATGTTCACTGTAAGAAGAATGTGGTTAATTTTAATGCAGCGAACATCTGCTCAGTTATATACATTTATTAGAAATAGGATATGGTCATTAATCTTTGTACTTCCATCTGCTTACCATAATTTAATGTTGTGGTACTTATGCGGAAATGTTAAAATTAAGTTTCAATCATGGTAATGTGTTTGTGTAGGGAAATAAATCAAAGCTGTGTTGGTTTCTCACATGCTTGAAAATAGATTAATAGCTTAAAATATTTAATACTTAGGTTAATTTAATTTTTAAATGGCGTAGATTCGTTTTTTTTCACTATTTAATGAATGTAATTGTAAACTACAATGACCATAATGCATTGCGCGACACGCACGTTACGTTGTCAACCGAGACGCCAGAGTTGAAAGGTCACAGAGCAACACCGGTTAGTGGATGACAGCGTGAATCAATGAAGGTAAATCAATCAGCTGTTTCGTGATTCTCTGACAATTAACCACAACATTAACCACAGTTATTAACTCAGACACCATGCAGTAAAACGGTGGCGGTTATTTTGTTATTCTCTCTGTGTTACGCAAGCGCTTGTGTAATAGAAACGTTATTGTGATCAGCTGACGGCGTCTTTCACTACACTGTTTGACGTTATGAATGAAACTGATTGACTTGTGCTTTAATTTTCTTTGTTTAACTGTGTAGTGGTGGTGTTTCATTTCGCTCATATATGCATCTCGTTATATTTCTTCAGTTTAATCCGGTTCATTTAGTAGTTATCTCACATGGTCAAAAACAATGACGCCACAACCTTGGTGTCACACCCCCAACATTTATCAGCAAATAAACAACACTTTATTATAATTACTGTGTATTGTTCACTATGTATTATTTGTGAAAATATTAATGTATAATTAATGATTTAATTGTTATTTACAAAGTGGGTATACACAAATATGAAATGACTTGTTATCAAAGTCTAACTTTGATTTGATTGTGTTTAGCTGATGTTTTGAATATACACTACTTACTACAGAGGCAGCTGCTCAGTGATGTTGATGGATCTCTGTGTTTTTGCAGCTCCTCACATGGCTGTTCGACTGCTGAAGGTTTCATCTGTTGCCACTGCATTGTTTGCTTCTTCGGGATTCTACTTGCACAGCAAAAATGTTGACTTCAGTGATCTCAGCATCATCAGATTCGGGAGGGCAGCTGCAACAGTAAATATGATTATTATTATTATTATTAGTCAATACTTTGAATATGTTGAAGTTGTTTAATGTTTACTTAAATGTTTTAATACCTTGTGATTTTTTTTAAATAAAAAAGATTGCTTTTATATTAAATTATGTATTGCATATTAATTTAATATTACATATTTTTTATCTTTTTGTGCTTGAATTGTAATCTGAAATAAAACCCAAATATAGCATTTTTTAAATAAATTTTCCTGTCCAGTGTGCAGATTTTTATACATAGTTTTCTTCTTTTTCTTTAAAATGTACCATGGAAAAACCATTGTATCTTTTGCAGAACTTTGAAGTACCATGCTAATTCCATACATGGTAATTAATTAGTAACATAGAACTGAAATCATATTTAAATAAGATTTTACCATCTGATATATCACTGTAACATGGTGCATTTTTATTAGAGAATTTAACTGTTGAGATTTTCAAAGTATGTACGTTTTTTTTTTTTTATGATAATTTGAGTTGATGAATTTTTAAACGGTCAATTATGAATATTTTTTTTTTAAATAGATTTTTAAAAATGGCCTTTTTTACTAATTTTTCATCACTTATTGCTTTAAATTAATTCATTTTTTAATACTTTTGAATAGTTAGTTAATAAATACTACGTTTGAGTCACTGTAAGTGTATTGTTCTATCTCTATTGTGCAGATTTAAATTCAAATTTTTCTTCTTTGTCTCTCAAATGAATGTTTTCAGACAGCTGTCATCAGTTACGACTACCTCACCACTCTCAGAGATGTGCAGTATGGGACAGAAGAATACCGGACTGTCAAATCAAAGGTAAAACTTTTTGTCTCAGTGGTGATGGGTTATCTGCTGTGTGAGCATTTTTCTTTTTTATTTCATTTCTTTTGGGTTTTTGCACTTATTTTAGTGGAAAGTGGAGTGCAGCCGGAAATGTAGGGGTCCCTGGGCTCTGACATGGTCATTTTTCTTGAAAATCCTAATTTCAAGAAAAGAATATTGTGGTCCTGTAAAAGAATTTTCATAGAGATGAGCACTTTTGCCATAGATTGCACTAAATATGTGCAGCTTTTATGAACCGCATAGTTTGCTACCAAGAGATTCAGAAAAGGCCTTAACAATCATTAATGTCTATATATATATATTAGTTTGTGTGTATATAATGGTATATTTTAAGAATATTTATTGTGATATTCCACTATGATTTTAGTCATAAACTTGCACATACTGTACACATGTTTATGCAACCTTAAATTACATGTACTTTAATAAGCATTTGTATTTTATTAAATGTCATCCAAGCCAACATATATTACTCAAAGTAATATAATGGCAATCAACATGCATTCTCATTATTGATTCATTGATCAAGCTTTCAAAACACAACATTAAATTAAAAACATCTTTAAACACCCTAAACAATCTGCTTCGCTGTTTGTAGGATCATAGCTGCAAATGCCAGGCAATAATTCTTGTGCCATTTCCACCCCTGTGTATAAAGGCCATTTGAACAGCTCCGTCAGGTACCGTTAAACAGCTGGAGCAGGGAAAGGTTGCAGTCTCTCACCTGTGTGTGTGTGAGTCTGAGCGCTGATGGCAGCCGCTGGGGGGGGGGAAGCGCTGAACCCTGAAGAGCAGGGTCCGAGCCAGATGCAGTCTCTGCCAGGCCCGGGTGCAGAGGATAGGGTGCTGTTCTCCTTCCCCCTCGGGCCCGCAGTCAAGCCTGGCTACACACGCTGATTAGAATTAATGCAGGCCTCTGATTTAATATAGAGGAGAGATTTGGCTTCTAATTATTCTCTCACTAGGCGATTCAGTTCAGTGGGCTTAGGTTCTTTCGGATCATTCTTGCTTAGATTTTTCCCAGTTACAGTTTTTCTGCATTCTGGACATTTGTACAAATGAACAGGTTTAAAAGTTATTTAAATAGTGAACACCTAAGCATCTTTGTTTTTTGTGGAGTGTTCAGTCTACTACATTGTTTTTTGTACACAATAAGGTGTCCTTGTTACAGTGTTATTAGACATTTAAGTACTGATTAATATTAATTAACTACATGTACTTATATGGTTAGGGTTACTTGCATGTGTTTAAGCATCAATTATTGTAATTACAAGTAACAAGCGCACTTTATAACGAATGTTAACTGTAACACATCAGTCTAATGTAGGATACAATATCACTTTTGAGTATGCATTTTAATAATTTTGAGAGTTCCATTTTACTCTTTAGTAAGTTGTGCCATGACTTGTTATCTGTACTAATAAATATCAGCTACCTTTCAGTACATAACCTCTTATTTATGTTGCAGGTAATTGAATAATCAGTGTCTATCAAGGTCCATGTTCATAATATACTAATTCAAATGATGGGGGAACTAGGAAGTGAAATGAGACGTACTTGCAGTCTGGTAGTACAGCATTTTTGTGTTTTAAATGTTTTAGCTCTAAAATTTGTGAGGAAGGAGGGTTTTTGGGAGGCAGTGGATGTTTTGCGGAAGGACGAGCATGTCTCATTGCTTCATGAGAACAGTGCAAGGGATCATGGGGGAGCTCCCAGGTGTTGCGGCTCTGTAATGGCCACAGCGTGTGACTCATGTAATGAGGGGCGTTCCACGCAGTTAACCATGCCTCTGCTCTCTGCAGACCAGACCACCTGCTCTTTGTGCCTACCAAGTGCTTTCCATCTCAGCCATTAAATCACTACTCACTTTTGTGTGATGTAATGATTGCTGAGATTCTAGACGGTTTCACTTTTTGTATGTCATCCTAACCCCATCGACATGAATGTAACAGTTTAAAAGTTTTAATTTACAGTTTTATTCACCAAGGATACATTCAGTTGACCAACTGTTTTCAACATTGATAATCATAAGAAATGCTTCTTTAGCACCAAATCAGTATATTAGTACCACTTCTGAAGGATCATGTGACACTGAAGACTGTTCAGACTTTGCATTCAAATTACATTTTAAAATAGATTCAAATAGAAAAGTTAAGGTGTTTATAATATTTCACAGTATTACTGTTTTTACTGTATTTTTACTGTATTTTTTAATCAAATAAATGCATAAGAGAATTCTTTTTAAAAACATGTTAAAATTCTACAGACCCCCAACCTTTCAACTGTAGTGTGTTTTAGATATTGCACTTTTTTAGATTTATATAAATATTTTTATATTAAGGATGTTAATTTTGTTTTTACAAATTCATAAATATTTGTCCACTGCCGATAGATTGTGAAAAATGGTTAAAATTGATGGGTTAAAAAATAGGGCTTGGTGACATCAGCTAAAAGTAATTTCAGAGGTTGTTACATTTGGAATTATTTATATTTTATATGAAAAGCTCATTAAATGGAGTAGATCATTTAACCCATTCAGTACATTCAGATATAATCAGTCTGGTATAGAATGTTTATATTAGGGCCGGTAGTTGATTTGAATGTCTTTGAAGATAATTAAAAAATATATTGTGACAGATGAGCAATAAATAGACAAAAAGTGACTAAACTGAATATTCAGTTTAAACACAGTTAAATTGAAGCTTGTCCGGTCCAATACCTATACTCTAGATCTGACATTCCCATGCTTCTTCCATCATATATTCTTTGCTGTTGGAATCTATTGCATGATAGATTCACATGCATTTCTTCCTGTTTTCTTCCACTGTGCTGACACATAATTAGCAGTCAAAGGTTGCAAAATGAACTACTTAGAAAGTATTCCTGGGGAGCAAGAAATCACTGGGTCCTCAGTTGGTTTTTCTTAAATTGATGCTTTTGGCCCTTTTAACCCACAGCTGATGTCTCCTGATAATGTATTCTATGAATAGTAAGGAAAAACACTTTTTCCTGCAATGTCAGTGTGGCTCCACTGAAAGGAGCCCAGCAGTCAGAGCCAGATGAGAGAGATTACATATGTTATCAGCTTTTGGAAAGACCACCAGAGAACTTTAACCAACCTGCAGTAACCTGCCTGATTTGTTTCATCTTATAAATCATTTTAGTTGTAGATGCCATTTAAATTATCTTTCTTTTTGACGTAAAAAGTAAACATTTAAAGAGTATGTGGTCCATTGCAACTTAATTTAAAACAAATTAAAATAGCATTTGATAATTTGTTAAAGATGAAAAAAGATAATGATAGATATTAATTCAGGCAATAAATGGTGTAAATGCTGCATTGCATAAACATTTAATATTATTTATAGTGAATATAATTTATTATATTTCTAATTACTCTATTAAGTAAAGTAACTCAATTATGAATTAAATTGTATGTATTTTTATTCTTAATTTTATATTTACACTTTGCAGTTGTAGTTTAAAATGACAACCAGCAGCAGTTATAATGCCTAAACCAGAAAGATGAGGGTGAATCTGGAAACTCGGGCCACCTCCCTCCCCTCCTAGTCTCTCAAAAACTATCATGTAGAAACTGCAGGATATCGCAGCGAGACAAGCTGCTCTCCGGCCTGCTTTGATTACGGCACATGGACGCCTGCAGTTTTAGACGACAACACCGGTGGCACGCAGAGCTCTAGCGATGCTGAATAATGCATGCACTCAAATTTGGAGGGCAGGTGTACCAGGCGCTGCCGCTGTCAGAAGGGCATCGGAGCACAAACGGATGTAATCTGTTTTCCCTGGTGCTGAGAGGCTCTGCTGTAAAATGCACTTTTTCTACCCACTGCTCAGAAAATAGTCTAGCTGTATGGTCTCCTACCCTGTGTGGAGTCTTCGTTGAGAAGAGGATATTTGTCCCATCGTGGCTGACCGATTACCCTCCGAACAGTCTGAGGAGATGATGAGAATCATTGTGTGAATATCACTAATATAAAGTGTCAGAATCTGCTGTAAATGAGTACTTCTGAACTGGAGGGTCAAGGCCCATTTTGGGCAAAAAAAAAACTATGCTAAAAGCAATTAAAATGCTATAAAAAAAATGCTATTAAATGCATAATTCCTAATGCTAAATACATAGACATGAACTTGTAATTAATATTTCATGTCTATTAGCTGTTTACTTATGATGGGACGGTATGAACAGAAAACTTGAAATTTTGAATCGCTCGTTTGCATTGCTTTTGCTTTTCTTTCCTATATTGCTTTCCTGGTTTATGTCATAGCCAGATATTCAAACTAGATTTTTGTTGATCACTGTTCTTAAACCTGCTGTAAAGGTATCCAAGGCTGTTTTCACAGTCAACTGTGCGATTTTTCATTTATTTAAGGATGACTGAGCATCATCCTCTATTCACCAGGGAGTTTTTCTGAGCAGTGGTATGTTACATTTTGTTTACAAGCTAATTTTGTTGTTGTTCGCATTTTGCTTGCGTATGTCCATTTTTGACTTGCAAACGTACGTTTGTTTATGCGTTTATAAGTGTGATAGTTTGCAGAGGTCTCAAAGTCCTTGACCAGCCCTCACGGAGCATTTGCACAGCAGATTAGACTTCAGCGAGGGCTTATTCCACACGACTTCCCCCAGAGAAGCGAAAACGTCCTCTTCATGACCCTCCTGCTGAAGCGAAGCGCTACCGGGGTCTGAGACTGATTACAGGGTTAGAGCAGCTATAGCTCACGGAAGCAGAAAGTACATCAGGGGAGATTTTCTCTCATTGTCATCTTTTTATCTTTGCTAAAGACTACATTGATAAGGTAACTGTGAGTTTTAGTTTTTAAACCCGATCTCCAGCTGGCCCTAGGGGTCCAGTTACTCACAAAAGCAGGATTTTGGGGGTCTGCTTTGGGTTTGGACTCTGTGATCTTTCCTCGAACATTCAAATAAACCTCAGAAGTGGCACCTCGTTGATGTAGCTGAGACTTCCTGACTCTGGCGAGCAGCAAGAGAGAGGATTGACAGTAATCTGATTGTGGGGAAAAATGGAATTTGGATTGAGTTTGCCTTGGCTCATTCTTTTAAAGGAAAAGTCTCACATGTTGATGTGAGAAAGCAGTCTTTCCTACTTCTTTTCACTTTCACTCTAGAACCTTTCCCTTCCTCCTTGTCTAAATGAATAATCTGTTCCTCGCACAGGTTGTTGTTCCAAGTAAGTCAGTATCTTGGCTTGTAGTATTGGAGAGAAAAACAAGCCTGGAGTGTTTGTTGGCAGAGACCTTAACAAAATCAGAAACAGTCACTCTAACAGAATGCGCCCGAGGTGGTATAATAATAATGTTTTTTTATGTTAATATTGATTACTGAATTTTAACAAAGTTAATTTAGAAAATATTCAGTTTGTTTAATAATTCCAGCAGTAATATTCATCAGGCAACTTTTGGTTATTTTTATTTCACTTTACAAATTAGTTTCCGAAATTTTGTGGTTCAAATTCGACAGAGCGCACATACGGGAACTGCAGGAAAAGCAGTAGATTACCGATCCAAGAATCCATCTGCTGTTAGACATCTTCACCAGCGGGTGGTGCTAGCGGCTTTAAGTGTGCTCAACGATCTGGAACTTAAGAAAACACTTGGTAATAGAAAAAAACCCCAAGAAAACATGTTCATCAGTTTGACAGCATGTGCTGTAAATGCTCACAACGGAAACAAATGAAGAATTTTATTTAAGTTTTTTTTATTTGATTGTGCAGTACGTACAGTATGTTTTGTCATATTGATGCTTGTTTGGTTTTTTGTTGTTGTGTTTTCTGAAGTTCCAGATCGTTGAGTGCTCTCAGCCACTGTACAAAACTTTAAATGAATGATTTGTGGGGTTGTGAAGAGTGGGGTTGTGGTTAAAGTGCCCGTTTGGTCCGTTCTAGGTGCCCCTGGTCCACGATTTCCACCAAGGTGGACCCACCCCCGGAACAGATCACTTTGCCCCTGCCCTTCCTGAGGGCTGTGCAATCCACTGGTCCAGAGCAGGAAGTAATTTTGTATTAAGCACCCAGTAGAAAGCACTCACTTTATGAGCCGCACGGATCTCATTTACTGTTACACATGCATTTTTAGTCTTTTATTATTGTTAGTTTATTACATAACTAACGTGAATAATCACTAATTATGGGTGCATTTGACCGCTTGGGTGTACAGGTTACACGATTTTACCGATTTACACATGAGAGTTGGCTTTTACAGAGGAGGGAAACACAGATAGAAAAGGGGCATAAAGTATTTTGATTAACAGCGCAGCCCTAAAATAATATCTTACAACAGATACTTGGTGTGTTTGCACATGGGCCTCTTGATGAAGACGTTCATACTCAAAGCTGCTAGCACCACCCGCTGGTGAAGACGTCTAACAGCAGATGGCATCTTGGATCGGTAATCTACTGCTTTTCCTGCAGTTCCCGGATGTGTGCTCTGTCAAATTTGAACTACAGAATTTTCGGAAGCGAATTTGTAAAGTGAAATAAAAATAACTGAAAATTGCCTGGCGAATATTATTGCTGGAATTATTAAACAAACTAAATATTTTGAAAATGAACTTTTTAAGGTGAATATTGATTACTGAATTTTAACAATGAAAACATTTGTGAAATGTTTCCGTTTAAAATATTCACTGCGTAAATATAGAACCATGTTAAAATGCAAGTCATGAAAACACAATGCATTAAAATGCAAGCACTGTTAATTGCAATGCTTTTTTTTTCTCGATATGTGGAATTTTAAGTAATAAGTAATAATACTTATTATTAATAATAATACTTATTATTTCAAATACTTTAGCCTGGATTTTTATTCCATAGTTTTTCTTCTCCTAAAGGAGTGAACTGTTTATGGCGAGTCCATAAATGTGCGCCTCAATGTAACCAAACATTTTTATGCAGCATGTGTGTTTAGATTTGCAACCCTATTGATGTGGCCACCTGTTATGCCACGTTCTAACCCACAAGTCTCTCAGCTCCGCCACCAACTTGGACTACCGTGTTAATTGCGGTGATGTAATGGATCACAGGCGTGTAAGAAAGCACCTATCATCCGGGGGCCGGTAATGAAATGCTGGTTGTATCACTGGATGATTAATGTGCAGGTGCTTGCTGAAGGTCATCTCAGATTTTCGCCTTCGGATTATCATTAGCTCAAGCGGGCTCTTAGTCGTTTAATTCATCATCGTTTTTTAGGTTCCACTGATACTGTATTATCATCGCAGCTAGAAAGATGGGCTGCTACGGACATGCAAATGAGCCAGGGTTTGAAGTTAGCATAAAATTGATTTTGTGAACACCATTGGTCTTGATTTTCTCTATGATTTAGCTTGAAATTGGGGCGTGTGGTTCCATCAACTTGTCTAGTTGTCATTAAAGGTCACTTGAGGATGGCAAGACCCCTTTCTGCACTTGATGCATTATTAAAGTAATAAAACATTGCAAACATTTGAATCGGAGTACGGTTGTAACAATGGGTTTTGGGCAGTTACTTTCTAAAACTTTTAAAAATTACCTTGCGAAGTGCAACAGGTGCCATTTATCATCTCCAGATCTGAACTAATGAAATGACTTTTGGGAAATAGAGAGAAAACGAAGGACGCAGAAGTGGATTGCACACATGGAGGAACAATGCTGTGCTCATCAGTTCATAGGTTTGCTGCAGCCGAGAAAACTGAACATATGGATGAGCCATATATTAATTTCCCTAGCTCTGAGAGAAAACCCCAGGTTGCTGTAGCCTTTTAGGAACTTCATTTCTGCCCTTATGAAAGTTAGAAGGATTAGTAAGTTCGGAAACTGCTGACTGGAATAAATGTAGTGTAGATTAAATTAACACTGTATAATTGCCTTGCTTGTGTTTGCTTTAACCTTGAAAATGTAAGATGTTGAAGAAATATAATGTGGATCTGTAGACTAGAAGTCTTGAGCTGTGCCCAGGCTTGGTGGAATCTGACCTGCACTGTGCTCCAATTCATGCTGCTTTTCACTCTCTGGGTTCATCATCATTTTGTGTCCACTATAGTATTAGCTGATACCAGAAGTAAAAATCCAATGTATTTTCTCCTTGAATAAACTGTTTTTTTTAGCAATGGTGGTTGACCATTATCAGCGTTAACGTGAGTCTCTTATCGTGCGATTAAATAAATATCGCCGTTAATCTATTCACAAAGTTGGGTTGTGAGCTGGGTCTATACTCCGCAAGCTATGATGACTTTCACCTTGATATTTTAGCACGGGTGTATACCTAGCCGAGTTGCACTGTAGCCCTATTCGGACGGGACTAGTTTTCTAAACTACTGTACGTATGAACTTCGATTCTAATCACACGCTCTGTATGCATGCATTGCTATAGTCTTTCAGATTGATTACAATCAGTATAATCACAAATACCATGGTGAAGCTGAATGGCTAGTGCAGCAAAACCATGTTAATGTGTTGTTACTTTAGTTCAACTATTATGATTTTTATTTGTAGTAAACACGTTTAATTTTGATAATTAAAACATATATAACCGAGTGCAGAAATGAACGTTAATAATCTTACCTGATACTGATATTACAATAGCTAGTCTTAACAGTTTACAGTGATCTGGCTCTTTATTTTTTAATTAATTTATTTCTTTTATATATCAAAATATATTAAACGTGCATGCAGTAAGAGGATCTATGGCATATCGCGTTGGCTAAAACACACAAGGAAATGCATTGTAAAAAATAATATCACATATTACGTCTGTGAAATAAAACATTCTCTAATGACCCCCTGTAAAACTAGTCCCGTCTGAATAGGGCTTTACTTTTAGTCATTATTTAGGTAGCACACACATTCTGAATGCCTTTGGCAGAATTCAAATTAGTCATTTTAATCTAGATTAATCTAGATTAAGAAAATTAATCTATGCCCACCCCTAATTATAATGTAGTGAAGTCTCTAAAGACTTGAAATTCATACATTTATACTCATAATAATTTACTATGTAAAGTTTATATTTTAATTGTAAGTCTTCATGTTTTATTATTAAAAATAAAATGAACAGATATGGATAATATAATTTATTTAGAAACATAGAAAGTGTTCTGTTTTAGCATTATTTAATTAATTAATTTAATTGTCATAAAATAATTTACATTTATTTTTATAATTTTTTTGGTTCATTTACGTTTTTTTTTGTTTGTTTTATCAGTTAAAAGAATGTATTTGTTTATTCACGTATTTAAAACAATTATTTATTAAAATACATTTTGGAATCCCTATGGTGAATATTAGCAGTTTTTATATTAATTAATTAATTAATTAATTAATTCGTTTTTTCATCTCTCCAGAGGCTAATGCCAAAGAAAAGAATCAATTAAAGAAAGAAAAGAAAGTCATATGCTAAACCCCTTTGGTGTGGTGAAATACTGGCTTCTCTGCTGGCTAGTATAACAGATCAAATGTCTTCAAGTTATATTACAATGTTAGGCTAAAATCAAAGCCACGTCTTTCGAGTGTAAATTAGCTTGTGAATTACAAGTTCCCTTTAAAGCAAGATATATTTGCCGTACAGAGTGTGTTTTCCTAAAGCTTAAACCTATAAGCTAATAAAAAGCACTTAGCTCTGCACATATACGGATGTGCACTTGCACACCTCATGTTTTCCAGAGATAATTGTTCTGCTAACTCTGCTGACTGAGATAGAACAGGACACGGCAGACAGGAAAACATAAAGTCTAATGCGACGCTTATCGTGGCACGATTATGCAATCCTAAACACTTTCCCAGTCTGAGGGACTGCTGCTAAGGGAATTGAGTCTCCTTAGCTATTAGCATATCATTAAAGGGAATGTGAGCAGCTGATTTGGAAATTAAATGTAGCTTACTTAGCCCTAATGAATAATGCATATCAGATCGTCATGGACATGCTGACAAGTGCAGGCGTTATAGGAGGAGACATGGGAGGGGTTGCAATGTCAGAGAGGACGGACTAAAGGAGCTGAGTGAAAGGCTTGGTTAACTATACCATTCTGCTTTTACGACCACATCTTTAGCCGGCTGAAATAGAAGAGAAGTCAGTCGTTTCAAAAGCTTTACGACTTGGAACGTTGATTTTTAGGAGCGTAACAGAGTTGCAGAGCGGTCTAAGATCCTGAAGTTTGCTGGTTTGAACCCTACATGTACAGCAACCAATAAAAAGGACAGTGTTATTTTCTGCCAAATTCTGTATTTTCCTGTTTTAATGGTGAATTAAAATGTAAATGATCGAAAGATGGCAAAAAACAAAAAATAACTTTCTGTATTTAAAAATTAATTAAAAAAAAATTTTTATATTTTAATTTTCCAGATGTTGTATTTGATTTACAAATCAAATAAAAAACGTAAGTACTAAAAAAATAATAATCTTCTAAAGTGATTAATCTTCGAAACAAATGAAATCAAATGAAATTGTAACTTTTTATGGATGCAAACACTGTTTAGATGTGGGTTGTTTTATGATCTGCAATTCAAATAAAAGTCGATCAAATCAGTGCATAAACTTTAAGTAGCCTAATTAATCTTACTTTAAGTAGTACAACTAATCTTCCGAAATTGATTTTATGACAAGCAAATTGCTGGACATTTATGGTTTAAATTAAGACATGGATCAAGTTTATATGATATACTATTTAATAAATTGTATAATTATTATTTTTATCATTTGGATAATTAAAAGCGCATTTATTTTAGTCATAATTCTTCAGGTTAAACCAAACCTTCTGTATTAAAGATGTTTGTTTGTGTATCTCGCTATAGTTTGGCGAAATGGTTAAATTATCTTAAAGTGAACTCTTAAAGCAGCTTTGGAGATGAAGTTCACGTGGAGTGTCATAGTGAGCCGGCAGAAGCTGAAAACACCAGAAGCGTCACACATGCTTGAGTTTGTGCAGTAGACAAAACTGTGTCACTCATTCACACAGACACACAACATTTCATTTTTATAACTGGATTCTGGGATTCCGTCCGTGTTTTCAGCATTGCAGAAATCATAGGCCTCTAGCTAAGCCATCAGCATTGTGTTCATGAGTAAGGCACTTAATCCCAGGTTGCTTCCAGGGGAGAATATTACTTTGGATAAGGGTGTGTGTTAAACGGCTTCCTACTTAGGAGTTTTTCCAGGGCGCTTTGTACTGGGCATGTTGCACTTGTGAATGAAAAAAAAAATGAAATTCTACCCGTTTCCCCCAATGTCACTCAACTCTAAGTGGAGCAAATCAAACAGCAAGCTGAAATGGCTTCATCAAAGAAGACAAAGTGGGGAAAAATACAAAACAACAGCCAGAGTGCCAGATGTAGGCTGCGAAAAGCAGAATCAGTTGTAATGGTGCACCAAATGTGCTGTCAATAAAAGGGAGCGCACGCCAGATGGACACTCGTGTGAAAATAGCTGCACTTTGAGTAAGACTGAGTCAAAGTGCTGTGAGTTTTATTTATTTTTAAATTCTTACTCCAAATTTCGCGTCACAGGCCCACAGATTTCATGCGTGTTTATTTCCCCCAGGCTACATCATGACTAATTAATGAGCAGAACAATATAACACTTGCAAATTGCTGCTTTCTATTTTAATTCTTCCCTTCAAAACATCCCAGTTCCAGTGGAATCATAACAAATATATTTCACCTTACCCCTGTTGTCTACAGCCACAGGGTAAGAGCTTATCCAGTCTCACGTAGGCCATGTTTCATGTTCCAGCAACCAATTAGCTTCCACTTTGCCTGTTAGTTGTAAACATCATTATCTAAATCTGTTCTGAGAATTCTGTCAAGGTTCTGTAAGTTCCTGTTTTTGCTGCATGTCTTGTGCTCTATAATCATTTTTTATTCGATTTTAAGCATGATATGAACTTGTGAACTTAACCTTATAGCTTTTAACATCTATGAAACCTTTCCACACAAAAGGTTCTTAATAGTTGAAAATGGTTGTTTAGATAATTTACAAATGCTTCAAGAAATAAACCGCTCCACCAATGACCCACGATTTCCAAGGAGTAGCATTGTAACATTACACAAGTCTAGTTTCTTCAGGTTAAACCAAACACTTAATTTGGCAGGTTGTATTTGTGTCTCACAATATTTTTAGGAAATGGTGAAATTCTGCTCCAGAGATGAAGTTCATGTGGTGTCATAGTTTATTTACATGGTTATCGCAATTAATTCACTGGTAAAGCAATGATGTACTAATTAATTTTAGCCCCAAATCAACTTTTTGTTGTTTTGTTTTTGTGTTTAAATCTATCTATCTATCTAAGTAGTCAACATTCAAATTTGATCAAAACCTTTCATCAAAGTTGTCCTAAAATGAAAAACAATGCCTATTCTTGTCTAGGGACAACTTTGATGAAAGGTTTTGATCCACTTTGAATGTTGACTACTGTGTGTGTGCATGCATATATATAGCATACTAATTTAGATGGTTTTATATAAATTCCCCGTCTTCAGTAGTTTCATCATACAGTACGTTTCGTCTGATTATTCATAAAAATATAATTTGCCATGTGTTTTTAATGGCTGTAGAAAACTGTTTAACTAGTTTTTGTCACTGTTTTTTTTTGTTTGTTTTTATTAAAATGTTTTTTTGATGCCACACCATTTTTGAGCTTCTTTATTTGCATAATTTAATTGTATAGCCTATTTACAGTATTCATGCATTTGCCAGATGCTTTTATCCAAAGTGACTTTCAAGGTACACTTTTTTTTAAATCAGTTCAACTGTTCCCTGGGAATTGAACCAACAACCTTGGCATTGCTAGAGACTCGCTGTACTCTATATATTATTTATATTTGTTCTGAACAAGTGTTTTTGTTCTGATTCCACTGGAACTGGGTTGCGTTGAAGGGAGGAATTAAAATAGAAGACATTCATTTGCAAGTGTTGTACTCTTTACTTAGTCATGCAATAAACATGGACAAAATCTGTGGACCTCTGACACAAAATTTGGAGTAGCCTAAATATTTACAAATAAAAATGTTAGCACTTTCATAGTTCTGTTATATGACTTCAGTGTTTGGTTAGTCACATGTAGTGTAAGTAACCACTTTTTAGCTGGATAATGGTTGAACTGCTTTAGCTTCACAGTTAGTTTCCCCAACACTGACCATGCCAGCTTTGTCTGAGCCATATCTACATAGACTTCAGATGGGTTTTGCCGGATCAGGAACTCTCCCTGGGGCGATGGAGTAACTATGTGGAACGATCTGCCTAGATTACCATTATGGACAAATGGTAACAAATTGGCGTCCTTGTACTTTGTGACAAGCTTGAGATTCAGGCAGATGATGTGTTCAATAGCGCTACAAATGATCTAGCCGGGTATCAGATAATGTGGGAGCTGATGGCTGCTGCCGGGAGGAGAGCGGTGCATTTCATTATGACTGCGCCGCCATCAGATGCTGATTCACTGTCAGGAAATGGGGGAGAGCGTGCCAAAAGTCACACAGATGTTGCATTGTACTCATCTTTTCAAAATGAATCCAACGAGCAGGCGGCGAGAGAATGTGTCCATGGATTGAGGACAAACAGTGTTGATTTTAGGAGTTTCTCAGCTGTGCCATTAAGGGTGAAGGAATTGTAAACATATTTAAGGCTGTATTCACATCGCCCGATTCACGTCACATCTGGAACATGTCGTGCAAATGCATCCACTGAGGATACGAGGAACGGAGGGTTACAGAGACTTTATGATGTTTCGTTTTGAATTATTAAATAGATTGTGGGTTTGGCCACACATATCAAATTCTAGATTATGATTTTATGGTTAAGAAAGCATTCAAGTAACTGGATTTAGTATTTTAAGCTAGAGACTAAATAGATTTCTATAACTAAAAATGTGTATATATGTGTCTATATTATACTGACCAAACACTATTTCCAACCCAAATTAATTTTTTTACCCAGGATTACACAGGCTGGTCCACACTCTAAAAATATTAGTTTTTACTATCCTTGTGGGGACATTTTATAACAGCTAGGATTTTATGTAATGAGATAAAAGCATGGATACAGGTGAAGTTCAACCTTTTTTCTTCTTTATGTAACCTATAGACTTGTTTTATAATCTTATATTACATAAGATCATGTTTATGGATGTGCTGTAAAGAAGCGTTGCTTTTTTTATATACATATATATTGTGTTTAAATGCATAAAGAGTACAATTTCAGTGTATGGAGGCATACATGGGAAGACTTGGATGCCTTATTTGATTGGTTAGTTTTGTATGGATTATAAAATCCTTTTTTCTGAATTGAGTCAGGAGGCACTTAAAATTTTATTTTTTCTTGTGTTGATTAACATTACATGCACTAGATGGCAGCACTGGCTAAAGGCCCTCTGCCGTCTCATTGGCGTGTGGAGTTTGTTTTTGCTGTGCAAGTATGTTGAAAGTGTGAAAAGAACAAACACATCTGAGTGGCATATGTAAATATGGGTATACATAACTTAAGTCCTTCAAGGCTTTCTCACTGTGGAATTCTGGGTAAAAAAAAAAAAAAAGTTGGAATCTCTCCGGGAATATGATGGGAGAAATTGAGGCGTTTAACATTTTCATTCAATCACGACCAGAGTCTGTAGAAATGCTGACAGCCCCAATTCAAGCAGCCCACATAAATACTTAATTTTTCTGTCATGTTCACTATGCTGTCAGTCTAAGCTTGAGGTTTGGCAGCTGCTGTAGAAACACAACTAGCCAGAAAGCTGAAGCCCTCCCAATACAGAGCTAAAAATGCACCTCATAATCAATAATTGTTTTCTTTACCTTCCATACAGTCAATAATAAAACAACAACAACAACAACAAAAAAAACAGTATTAATAATATGTACTCTGTTATTTTTCCCTAATTCCATTCTTGCGTCTCTTGCATTTTAAGACTGAATTGCATCTTGAGTGTGTCTCAGGACAGTATATAAGGGCTGGGTGGGATATTGGCCATATAATTATAGTTATAGGCAGTTGGTAGAGTAGGTATCATATTTAATTAGCCGTGAATAAAAACGAGGGTGTGAAGGGTAGAAATGCCGTGTGTTCAATGTCAAATTGTTGTAGCCTGTTTGATGATTATTCAGCTGAAAAAAATTACCATGAAATAGGCTCACATATTGATATTGTAAATTGTTCTTAGGTACACTTTTGCCATCAGTGGAAAGAGGACAATTTACGTACACGTTTTTGTTTACATTGTATATGTGTGTACTGTGTATATTATGTGTAGGTAAATACACATGCATGCATATAATTAAGAAAATGTTATATTTGTATATTAAATATTTATACATAATACATTATATGAATATAAATACAAACATATATACAATATTCATGTAAAAATTTTCAAAACATGCTGTATGTGTCTTTTTATTTACATGATATACACTGTACACACACACATTAACAAAAACCTTTATTTTGGATGTGATTAATCGTGATCAATCATTTGACACACATATATATATATATATGTATGTGTGTGTGTGTGTGTGTGTGAACATGCGTATATACATATATATATTGGTAGTTGACAAATAAAAATGAAATTTTTTTTTTTTACTTTGTGTCCTTATTCTTATAAATGCATATACCATGAGAGAGGTTTATCTTTAATGTTAGAGGTTATTTTATACTGTATATGAAATATTTATTTTTTTATTTTTTGCTGTAACGTCTTAGGACAGCCTTTTGAACAGTCTGTAAGATACTTATTTTCTATTATGTTGTGTAAAAATGACATCTACTCTGATGTCTGTTTATGGTCTGATGGTTTTTGTTGTTTGCGGTTTGCTGTGTAAGAGTTTTTTGCTTCAAACAGCTTAGAAGCTGCCATCCATGACAGTTGAATCCATGACTATCACCATGTCATGTCAGTAAACAATGTCTAAAAATTGGCACAAACGTGACCGACACTTTTGTACGTTACTTTATTAGATTCAGAGAAATGTTTTAATGGAGTTTTCTTGCTAGTGTTAACTATGTGAAATGTTAGCCTGATGTATGTGTTAGCCGGGATGGTGTGTATGAGTGTGTGTGGTCTTAAATTTCAAGGTCTGGTGGGTATTCATAGAGGTGACGGGCTGCTGGAGAACCCCACAGATGCTCAGAGCCCTGATATCTGCTGCGTCCTGCTTCAGCGGCCCCTCAAGATACCCAGCTCTACCCTTTTTAGGACTCAACTACAGCCAAACACTCTCGCGCTTATCATCACCTGCTACTGTCCTGGATTTTGGAGATCCTCAAGCCAGTTCATTGCTCTAGAGCGGGAGCTGAGGATCATGCCCTTTAGGGCTGTGAAGTGGTGGCAGAAACATTGAACATATGACATGCTCACAAAAGCATGTCCAGGTCAGAATTCATTCCAAGATCAAAAAAAGAAAAAAACAACAACTGTTTAACTGCTTAAAAATGTCTCTTACGCTTGGCTGCTTAGTATAGTATTACTATTACAATTAAAATAGTTTAGTATATTTAACTACGTTCTGAAAATTATTTTTAAGAAGTATTTTTTACGCTAAATTCCTGTGATGGCAAAAACATCTTTAGTGTCATGTGATCCTTCAAAAATTTTTCTAATATCTTGTTGTTGCTTAATATCTTGAGTTGTTGCTCAAGTTAATGCTGCAATTTTTGTTTGTTTGTTACTATTATTTTAGGGTTCTTTGAAAAATAGAAGTTCAAAATAACAGAATTTCTTTGAAATATTAATAAGCCTTTATTATAGCATTTATCAATCTAATGTGTCCTTGCTAAATAAAAGCATGATTTAAAAAAAAAAAAAAAAAAAATCTGAAATTTAACTAATCACTATTTAAACGTATAGTATTGTCACATGCGCACAACTACTATTGCATTTACAAAAAAAAAATGTCAATGGGATGTTTTTGCATTATGTTAATGATAAGAAAATATTACTGGTTATTAATATAGTTTGTCTTTAGGCAAAAATATGACATCTGAGATCTCTAACCCTGCATAGACAGCAGTGGAACTACCGCGTTCAAGGCCCGGAAACATAGTTTAAGGTCTTGCAGGTTAGGAATGGCATAAAAGTGAGTAATTAATGACAGGATTTTAATATTGGGTTTTATTATGTAAGCACATAGGCCAGTACCCCTACCTTTGAACCATGGAAGCTATTCTCCTACTGCATGTCAGGGAGGAGGAAGAGGCGACGGGTATCTTTATGTGTGCCTGGGGCCTGTTGTATGGGCTCTTGGCAGGGAGTCCTCACCGCACAGAGGGTGATCTCATTGTCGTAATGGGCTTTGTCGCTGTTTGTCGTTATTAACATTGGCGCTGCTCTCGGGGGGTCTTGGAGAGTCATCCAGTCACACACCAGCCTGTCCTGCTTTACATTTGACACCCATTATAACTTTGTTTTGATTAGAACTAAGTGGACAATCTGTATAAATGGCTGCGTAGTTGTATTTATGGGGATGTATTCAAAAAAGCAGTTAGTAAACACATTATGTGCTTGTTTAGAAACAACCCGCATTCACATTGCAGGTGGAATGCCTACATTGGTGATTCGACCGTTTACTTCAGCAAATCACATTTTAAGGTAAAGTCAGTTTTTGAAAGATATATTTACAATGTTTTTTTTAAATGTAGTGTTTGACTAGCAACATTAGATCAACCAATGGTTTGAGTTTAAGGCGGGACTGGATGTCTGTTTGAACCAATGGCAAATGGTTTGAAAACATTATTTTTTAAATTGCTTTTGGCAATGCAGAAATTGCACACTTCACCTTTAGCTGCCAGTTTTGAGTGATGCAAGTAACTGCTCATGCACGGAAATAATTACAGTAGCTTAATAATTTTGTTGCCAAAGGTGAATTGAGTTTAAACTTCTCTGGCTTCCTGCGTTTTTGTCACTTGACTTGACTTGTTATTTTCCGATCACCAGTTGGAATGACCAGTAATTTGCCACTCTATGGAAAAATTACAAAAAAATAAACCAACGTCAGGTTACCACTATTTTAGTGACTAAAGCTTTTCAAACCAGAAGTTTTGTGCAGGGTAACCCCGTCTAGTCGGTATTTATGGACACTGCATGGCAAACATTTATGCAGCGCTAAGTAACAACTGTGGGATAATACTTCAGCTTGTGTTTGAAAATGAACCAGACTTTTGTTTTGTTTACAGTTTAGCCATATTAAGTGTAATTTAGCAGCCCCTCTTTGCCTAACATGGTTGGTACCAAATTGCGAAGAGGAAAACAAATTGTTAAAGGAGTCATACAAAGGCGATTTTCCACTAGCTTATATGATTCTTCAGGGTCTTAATGGAAAGTTTGTAATATAGTTTGTTTTAAAATTTCTCAAAGATAGTGTTAAAAAGGCTCATTTTCCCATGTCAAAAACAGCTCTTTTGAAATCACTCTGTTCTGTGAACTTCCCCTTTAAGTCTTCCGCTGACCCCGCCCCTCTTTTCCAAGGCGCTCTTTTAGAGGATCTTTTTTTTTAGCCGTATTCATAGTGGAACTTGCTAATTAGCACATTATTAGGAAAGGTGATTTGCAAAGATTCATTAAAAGACATTATACTCACTGCTTCTGTAGGTGAGGCTGCATCATGAATGATTCGCATAAACATAAACGCATTTCGGTTGATCAAGGGTGCGTTTCCCTTCAGAACCAAATGTAACATTAATCCTCTGTGTCTTCAGTCACTCAGATGATGGGAGTAAATGACTACTGCTTTGTTCATTAATACCTTCAACAACAAAACGCCTCAATCTCTTAGGAGTCATGGTTGTCTCTGCGTCTCGGTCTGATGACGGCTTACTCAGGGCGTGTTTGAGGTAAGACACCAGTTCAGTCTGTGTGACACGCTGCTGTCAATCAACTATTGTGGGAGTGGCCTCTGTCGGTTTGATGCCAACATGCATTTGAGAATGGCTTGATTTCAGAAGGAGCAAATAATTTTTATTAAATTAGAAGAAAACTACTGGTGGACCATGTTTATGGTTGTGGACACACACTCCCAACACACATTTCAGTCCAAACAGCTTGTAAAAGTGCATGTGGCACTGGATGACCCCTTTAATGGCATCAAATAGTGGAAAAGTGTCACAAAAAACATAAAAGAATTGCTTCTAAGCAAGGTACACAGGTGTTTTGATGCATTGCGCAAGTTCGAAATCATGACAAGGAGTCGCATGCATTTTAAAGGTTTTTTTTTTCTTGTGTATAAAATGTCTTTTTGTAATTGCACCATGGACCTGCAGGAACATTATTTCATTCCAGTGTATTCTTGTATATGTCTCAAATGACAAATAAACTTGAAACGTGAGAGGTAATGATAAGCCTGCATAGCAATTTAGTTTTCTAGGTGGAAAATGATATCGTGGTCATTTAGATCTGTATCACAATTTGGATGTCGTACCATCAATAGTTCTGCTTGACAATTTTATTGCAGCCCTAATGGACGTCTAGATGCTTTGTCATGTGATCTGGCTCTTCTGGACAGCTTTGGAGTCACGGCAGGGGATGTTTCACTGCGCAAATGGCCTCTAGACTACTGAAGCATGGTAGGGCCATACATGGAAATTATACATGGCTGAAAGCTAAATTGCCTTATGTTCCTGCTTGCTCTCCGTTCCTTATCTGCTCTTTACATTTGGACAGTTTGTTACTATAAGTGGTCCACTGTACATCGTATGTACTATAGGAGATTTGGAAGCTGCATGTGACAGTAGTATATGTACGTACGCTGCCAGTCACTGTAGACGATAGAAAAGCCTGGTCTGCACATCCATCTACACTCTTGGAATTTATTATCTCAAAGCTTTTAGAAAAAAGCCAGATAATTAGCTGCAATGGAGGGAGAAAGCACTCATTGTAGTTACTGGCTTTTAGCTTCACTCTACATTAATTAATGGCGGTCTCTCGTGATGTGAAAAAGCAGGAGTCTCTTAAAGGTCCATTACTGTTTCTTAGCTGTAGACGATCTGAGCTGACCAGCAGAAGCATGGACAGCTACATTTTTTTTGTACTGTTTGCATTACAAGTAGAATTTGTAGCTTTTGAGCACTGCGCATGGAAATGTTTTGCAAGGCTGTGGAATATGCATGCAAATGTTCATCATTCTTGAAATGTAAAATCTCAAACTTTTGTGTAATAAAAATTTCATTTCGAACCTTAACACAATGTAAATGTAATTTCTATCTTCAAATGTATATCAACAGAAAACTGTTTAGATTGTATCCATAATAGTGTAACTAAAATGAGTAGTTCACTTTCAGAACATCAATTTACATATCATTTACTCACCCCCATGTCATCCAGGATGTTTCTATCTTTCTTGTATGACATGGAGGTTTTGAAAGTATTCTACACCATGTTATTGAGTTTAATATTTTTAGCTCTCAGCATTGTGTGCAATTGTATGAGAGACACATTTTAGAAAAGAAAATGCTTATTTAATAAAATGACTGTTGTTTTTTGTGATTTAATTGGTGTACAGTATGACACACTTGGTTCTTTTAAAAATAGGTTTCCTAAGTGGTTCATCCGGAAATGAGACATGGATTGAAGGGAATTTATTTCAGAGTTGTTTGTCTTCCTTTCTTGTTTTGGGTTGTTATAGTTATGGGGTGTAAAAATTAGTGAAAAGTTTTACTTGAGAACTCTGTTGATGCTTATTAACAGATTCTCACTCTCTGAAACACTGCTAAGGTGTGATTGATGCCTGAAGCTTGAAAACATCCCATGTAATGTAATACTGAGTTTCACTTTTATCAGTGTAATAATTGCATGCAAATATGAGCAGCTCAGTTTTTATGTACTCACATGGCGAAAGATCACATGATGCAAAACAATTCAATAGTGTGCAACGTTGCTCAACACTAGAATTCTTTAATAAGTAGTTGCTTAGCAGGTCGTTGTCTGACTTTTACTATGTTTATCCTAAGGTCAAGGACCCAGTGGTGATAGTTCATGAATCGCTCTTTAGGAAATTCCACATGGAATCTAATAACCGCTGTTTTAATCATTTCTGCTTTTAGACTTTTGAACGTGTTTGAAACGTGACTTATTTTTTCGTGCTTGTGTAAGTTTGTGATTGCTTTCTGCATATTTGGACTGCCATGTGTTTTAAATGAGAAGGACATGCTGCTGATTAGCACAGACCAGCATTATCAAGAAAAAAGAAAAGTAAAGAAATTGTATTCCAGCTTGGATGTCATATTTGGCAACCTTGGCACCTCCAGTGAATGTACGGATGATTATAGCCTAAGGCTGACAGCTAAAATAGACTACTGTTTACTCAGATACATTGAAATACATTTTTCAGAATTAGATACAGTCCCTCATACTGTTGATTTATTCATTGTTTCTCTTTTTTTGAAAAATTGTAATATTTATGTTTTTCTATAGTTAGTAGCCAATTGCACATATGCTGTTAAAATATTTGTATAGTATTATAACCTACCCAATTTTAATTTTTTTAATTTGTTTCGTGTGTTTTTGGTTTTGCTTGGTATTTTTCCTTTTGTTATCTGTTGCTTTTGTTTTAGTTACAATTTTTCACAATTTTTTCATTGATTTATTTATTTTATTTGCTGAAATCTGATTTCTCCTTCCCTAACTCTATGTACCTGTTTGTTTATTGGTCAATGATTTATATGCTGAGGAAGGACACTGGAGCTGTTTGAAATTAAAATTACAAATAGACTTTTTTTTTAACCCAAACATCTCATTTAAAGATGGGTTTACTTGCAGCTCTGTTATTATATGATATCTAACATTTGGAATAAAGATGGCGCCTCAGGTCTCCTCGGAGAAGTGAGGAGGTACGAAATGCTGTGCCGTCTCTCGGAGGAGAACAGTAAATCAGACGCTGCTTGGGCTCCACCAGTGCATGAAATGGCTGCAGTAATGAATTCGCGGCCAGCACATTAGCATGCTTTAGCCTCTGTCTCAATTCTTCTGTTGAGTTCTCACTTCTGATAATCGTCTTTCTCATATTCTAAAATGCTAATTGCATTCTTATCACAGCAAAGCTAGTAATAAATAGACACAGATTCAAATGAAGTTTTACAGATCCAGCACTGAAACTTGGTGAAAACTAGTGTTGAAAATGATTGTTTGTGCATGGATATTGTGGGTTTCGTTTTATAATCGTAGCTTTTTGCTCTTTTAAATTGTATATGTGAAATTGCATGACTCACAAACTTTGTGCAATTTAGTCTCAAACAATACGAGTTTGAGATGCTGTTACTTTGTTTGAACAAAGTAGTTTTTGGCAGACCAGACATGTTTATGGAAACTTTTATTACTTTTTGCTAGAGCCCGATGGATATAGAATTTTGATGGCCGATACGATACAAATATTTGTTGGTTTTAAAATCCGATATTCCGATATATCGGGTGATATATATATTTTTTTTACATTTTATTTATTTATTTATTTTGATTTCAGAAACGTGCAACAAAACATTAACAGATTTCCCCAACATTAGTTATAGTTTTAACTAACATAATATAATAATGCATTTTAAAAAGAAACTTGTTGCTTTTATTGTCACAACAGAACGGAGGAACATCAAAATATATTAAAGTTCTGTTAAATAAAATGTATAAAAATAGAAACTTTAGATATGAAACTTTAAAGTCCTCTGAACAAAAACACAATAAGTGAGGGTGTTTGTTTGTTTTGTTTTTATTTTATTTTTGAAATATTAATTATCGGCCATTATAAATGCCGATACCGATAGTTTGGAAAATGCTTTATATTGGCCGATAAATCGGTCAGGCTCTACTTTTTGCAATTCAGTTGTCCAATGGACAAAGTGATGCATTTAAAACTCAAATTGTTTCTGATGTTTTAACATGCATTACTTTGATTACCTTATTAATCACTCTTTTAAAGCAATAGTTACCATAGGCACTATATAGAGGCTCATGTGTCTCATGATCTAATGCAATCAAATTGAAGGGCCTCTGACAAGCTTTTACATTGATTGTGGTATGTCTTGTGATTTTCAAATTGCTTATTGCATCACTGTATTAGAAATGTGCACTTCACTGACCTTCTAGCTTTCGGACTTGCCACATCATCTGTGGATGGTGGGGTGCTGGGGAGACAGAAATTGAAAGAGTAGCACTGTTAAATGTTTAATTGAGTCTAAATAAATGAATAAATAAACAAATAAACACATCAGCACTAAGTTTCACATCCTGGATAGGAGGGGAAAGGGAAGCTAATATGAAGGAGTATTGATTTAGCTCACAGAGCATTCAGTAATGAAGTGTGGGACTGCATAATTCAACCCCTATTATTGCAGATGTAATCTGGGATGTCTGTTTTTATTAATTGAATGCAATGCATCTGCTGCTAATGGCATGTTATTCTTGAGGACTGTGGTAGCATGTTGTAGTTGTGAACATTTCTCAGCTGCTGTCAGGTTATGATGTCTGTTTTAGGTTGCATGCTTTTATTAGCAATACTTTATTCTAAGGAATGTGAACAGTTGAAGGGAAATTTAAGAAATTATGTAATTTATATTGATGTGTATTAATGATTGTTTAGAGTTTGTCACATTTTACCGCCAAAATCAAATTTAGTAAATAATATATATTTTTTTACTTGCATTAGGAAAATAAATTGGGGGGCAAAGTCATAATGCACATGACTGTGTTTAAAATTGGTATTAATATCCTGTGTGTAATAATTATAAGGTTTTAAAGACGTATGTATTATAAAACAATATGAATAATTTAAAAACATGATTATACATATAACATCTCATAATTAAGATCATAAGACTGGGAGGGGAACTGTATCAGAAAATATAATAATGTTATAATTAAAAATGATTAATAATGATTAAACACATTTAAAACGTTTTTTTTTTGTTTACATACGGTTTACATACGATATGTGTTTGTAGTACTGTATATTTTTATTATGTATGTATACGCACACACACACACACACACATATATATAATATAAGTGATAAATATACGTTATTATATACATTTTTATTTATACATTTTTATATATAGATTAATAGATAAATGTATTATTCCTTAATAGGTATATGTGTGTGTGTGTTTTTTATGCATAATAAATATACACAGTACACATGCGATTTTAAAAGTACTGAAACCCTATTTGATTTGATGAAACTATTGATATCAAATATGAAATCTGTTTTCACTCTATTCATTATTTAGACATAAAATATGGAAGAAATGGGTGGTTAAAGTTTAAATTCATGTCACTAGCATAATAATCAAAACCCTTTGCCTTTGTATTTATTTCAGATGTTACCCTTTGACCTCATCTTATCCTTTTAATCAGGGCAAATTTTTCTTCTGATGGATTTTGGCAAATAGGCCAGTTAATGACTAAAGAATCACCGTTGCTTGTCTGGAATAATAGCAAGCTCATCTGAATCTATTGAAAACCCACCATGTGGAAAAAGATTCCTTTCAGAAGTTGCAAAGGGGCTTCACAGCAAGGCCGTAAATTTAGGTATGGAAGACAGGAAGACATGCCCTTACCAAAAGTTAAGAGGCTATATACTTATTAATCCCCGCCGATATTTCTAGCGCTTGCATTGAGACTGATAGGAGGCGATGAACACATAATCTCACGTTTAACAGCACATCG
The DNA here is from genome assembly GCA_032361145.1 of Enteromius fasciolatus. Taxonomy (NCBI): domain Eukaryota; kingdom Metazoa; phylum Chordata; class Actinopteri; order Cypriniformes; family Cyprinidae; genus Enteromius; species Enteromius fasciolatus. Next base: position 5,490,467 of record JAUMHR010000072.1, on the reverse strand, counting down.
CACGAAGCAGATGTGTAAATCGTAAGGGCAGAGTAATCCATGAAGGTTTCGTTTGTTTTAGATCTGTCACGAATGAGATACACTTCCATTTGTTCGATGGCATCACCACTAAAGGGCTAAGTGCATCTCTGTTCTACTCGGGCAATTCATTACTGTATGTTAATTTGTTGCAAGCGCCAGGAGCTAGCCAAACAGACCCCACAGCCCTCCATCTGGCCAGGCAATTTCAAACTGAGATGGGCGGCAGTAGGTGCTGCTCGCAAAGGTGGGGGGAAAGATGAATAAGAGGGGCTTTTTAATGGTCTAGTGTGCATTTATTGACTGCTGGGAATTTTCTGAGATTGGGCAGCCGCTAAATTGCCTGCTCCCTCCGAGTTATTCATGAAGTCACAATGTAAGGCAATAATTGCCTGGCAATAGTAGATGCAATTTCTTTGAACGCATGTCGGTCCACTTTGCTTACAATAGGAGTGACTGGCTAAGCCGCTGTGTAACGATGGAAGTGCACAGAGCGTCTTTTCACCTCAAACGACAGTGATCACAGAAGAGTGAGCCGTCTTTTTGTGGCTTGGCTTCATGTAGACCTTTCATATACATGAGTTCACTTTATTAAACGAGAAGTAGAGAGAAATGAGTGGACACACCATTATTAATATCAGTTCTATGGTTATAAGGCCTGGTTTTGCGTGATTTTTTTGGTTACTTGATCAATAGGGCTGTAATACATGACCATAGCATTTTAGAGGTCATTGATTTGCACTTTTACCCCCAAAAAGTCAATGAGACTCTCACTTAAAATGAGTTGCTCACCTAGCTGTAACACCATATCATTCTGATGTGTCTGAGGTGATGTTATTCATAGGGATGTTTTTATTTACTTTCAAGTAGTTATCTAAGGGAACTTGCTAGTAGCACTCAACGGTTGCACAATATGTGCAGTTTTCTCCTAATATAAATTCTTTTTTTCATCCTCTGTGTTGATTCGCATGTAGCCTAATGTGCCACTAACATTACCAACTCGATTAACACGCTCCTTTTCTTTGTGCCCTTCGATTTGCAAGCTGTTAGCTAAGCGTATTAGCTTAGCGTATTGCTACCTATATAAGAAAAGCTAATGAACTTTTATAAGGTTTATAAGGGTGACGTTGTGAACGTGTTACAAGCTTATTTCTATTCAGAAATGCTATCATCTCTGCACCTTGTTTACCCTTTAGTGTCTCTAGAATCATTTATGGATTAGTAAACTAATTTTGTATTAAATATTATTCATCACAATGATTTTAATGATTTTTAATTTAAATTTTTCTTTGTAATAAGTGCTTTTCTAACACCAAGAACTTATAAAACAAACAAATAAATTGTGTTCAGTTTCATGTGCCACATGCACAATAATAAAGAAATTAACGAACATATCATTTCAGTTCAGTGACAGACTGTCCATAATGAAAATTTTATAGACCCTGAGACCAAGAATCATTGTTCTGTCTATAATTAGAGTGTCTGGAATATTTATGCCAATGTTTGTTTCACACTAATAGCCTTTAGATTGTTTTTTAGTGCATGTTGTCATTTTCGGTGCATGGATTTATGTATTAATTTTTGCATCTTTTTAAATGTGTGTATTTTTATGCATAATATATATGAAATACATTCAAATATGTAAATATCTCCTTTATCTGTGCATGCATTCATGCCTTTGTTTATTTGTATTTGTGTTTATAAATGCTGAGCAATCAACTTTAAGTTCCGCAAATTTAATAGCAGTTTGATATTTCAAATTACGTGATAAACTATTGATTTTCAAATATATATATATATATTTACTTGATGGCAATTTGACCTGGCACTTTTGCCGTGTTGATGCGCTGAGGTTAACAATTCGTCTTAGCGTGTCAAGTTTGTGACAGTATTGCTAATTCATGTTTCCTTTGATGTGAGACTGATCATTATTCTTTGGTGTTTTGTGCACAGTGAGAGCAGGGATAGCATAAGAGGAACCTCTGCTGCCTCCCCATTAGTCCCCTGGCAATAACATGCTCTGATGATGGTCCTACAAAGCATTTTTCAAAGGCCATCTAATGGCTTCTGCCTGCTGCTGAAATATGTCATTAATGTCTGTGGCAATTACGAGAGTTGTCAGAGCTCCGGCTTTGTGCCGCTCTGTCCACGGATGAAAGGGTTGCGGGAAGAGAGTGAGAGCGATAGAGGGAGGGCTTTCGGGGAGGAGGAAGAGGACAGTAGAGGAGGTGATGGGGAGGTAGTTGGAATTGCTCTACTTGGGTATTAATTGTGCAGGGCCTCGTTGCCTCCACAGAGCAGCGGTGACAGACTGTACACGCCAGAAGAGAAGCGTGATGTTTCACTCAGGGATATTCAGAAGGCCATGGCTACATTTGCTATATTATTATGCTCTCTCTCGCTCTCTCTCGCTCTCTCTCTCTCTCTCTCTCTCTCTCTCTCTCTCTCTCTCTCTCTCTCTCTATATATATATATATATATATATAAATTATAAAAACA
>JAUMHR010000072.1:5467096-5480822 GCA_032361145.1 Enteromius fasciolatus | reverse complement strand
ATATATAATTTTTTTTTTTTTGTATATTTAATATAAATTAAGATTAATCCGTTGTGTAAATATATTTATAAATTATATAAATTTATTTATTTAATTTTAAATCATCCTTAAAGTTGGTATCCTATTAATACTGCAAGGTAAATCTTTTTTTATATACCTTTAACTTAAAAATTACATAAACGTCAGAATTTAAAACAGAGAAATTATGAATATACATATATAAGTTTGCAGCAGACTTAAAAAGCCAAGCAGAGAAAGAATCTGCCTGCTCATTTCACAGGTCTACCCTATGCCACTGGGCTGTAGTCTTCGATGTGCTGTGACTGTTTGGCAGTGCCCTTCAAACACGGTCTCTGCCAGGGCTTTTAGCGAGAGTCTCCTGCACTGTGAGGTAAACTACAGCATCCCAGAATTCCCCCACCTCCCCTCATATTTATTTATGAGGCCTGGCATGGTCTCACACAAAATCAAAAAGCTGTTACGGCGGCTCTGGATCCATTTAGATAAGGAATTATTGATATCACAAAGGTGTGGGGAGGAAGACAGACACTGGTTTTGGTTTCCTCTCAGCTTGCCTTCACTCTATCTCTTTAATTCACTCTTCTTTAAGCCCCTGAGCAACTGAATGTTCCATGAGATTTCAGTTAATAGAGCCAGGCCTCACTCTTGGCGCAGTAGAAAACCGCTCAGCGCTTGTATGTACATATAAATATACATGTTTACATATTTATATATTTTATATAAAATATATATAAATATTAATAAATTCCCTGACATGTGATAGCGATACACTGCTTTTATTGAAACCTTGTTCATGTATGTCACCTCTCAGCACATGACAAAAGAACCGCTATTATTGTATTCTTTCGCATTTCATAGCTTTCTAAAGGAAAGCCTAAAGGAACGTTGTGTGCTGGTGAACAGCATTAACCTCCAACACACTGTATAAGGGAGGGTTGGGTTGGGGGACTGAAAAAAGGACGAGGCACTTAGTAGTTCAATTATGCAAATATTTATCAAAAGTAATTATCACGTTCTGGTGAAAAATGGAGCTAATTACTCAACGCTACCTAGTTTTGAGCTCACATTGAGAGGAAAGAGTGCGCACACAACAATTTGAGCAAGGACTCTCAACTATGAGCCTTAGGGGTTGTTTGTTATTAATAAAACAAAAAAAAGGTATGTACTGAGGTGGTTGTGAACATTAATAATGATAGCAGGTCTGTAAATGTAAGAAAGTGTAAACAAAATTCAAATGTAATCGCTTAGAAAAGTAATTGCGCAACAATTTGAAACGGTATTCATGCCAGATTTCTCTGGGAACCATTTAACGTTTTTATTGTCCACAAGATGCATATTGTAAGTGTGATCGCTTAGTAAAATAATAGCGAAACAAGACATGTGCCAGAAAAGACTTGAATTCCTCTGGCAGTGTATATTTATCGGATTTCTTTGCTGGTTTAATCATCCACAAGATGAAAATCGTAAGTGTGATCTTTAATAAAAGTAGCATGACAGAAAGCGCTACACTTAGATTCCGCTGGCAGTGTATCTTTTTTGGGATCTGTTTGCCGGTTTATCGTCCTTAAGACAAAAATTGTAATAAAAAATTAGTAGTTAAAGACGCACTATTTGAGAGTCAGAAACGTTGAAATACTTAACCCTAACTATGAGTAATTTTAGATGCATTTAAGCTTTATTGTAATTATGTTAATTACGAAATGAAGACACGTGACCTTCTAGGCAAATAATGCATTTCTATGGCAACACCATTAACGCCAAATCATCATGTGCCTGCAGAACTCATAATTGCAAGCTCGGAATGTTGTACAACTTGGACCATGTGACCGCTGTATCGCCTAACGTATTACGTATCGTCATCTCGTAATTACGAAAGGGTACAAACACAGCTTTAATAGTCGTGTGTCTTTGAAAGCATCAATTAACATTACTGGTTCCATTATTTATCATTGTCCTATTTCATAGGGGATTCAATGCTCCTGGGGACTCACTGGGGACCAACCGGCTTTAGCAATCTTGATTGACCAAACTTGATTGGCTGCGTCATGTGTATTTGAATAGGGTTGTAGCTAAACTCCGTAGGACAGTGGTTCCCCGAGAACAGGTTTGAAGATCCTGTGTGCTAAGGGGATATGCTTTTGCTGTGGCACTTCCACACATTTAGATTGGCCTCGCATGGCCAGTCACAGTTTAACTTGAGGATGGTTGGATCTAAACGATGCTTCCATATCCTAGTTAACCTAAGAAAGTCCCTGCCACTCATTAACCAAAGGAGACTCAATTAACCTTTCATGAGACAGTGGGCTGTACAAGAGAGGTTGGTCACATTTGGTTTTACTTTACAGTTCTCTACTTTAGCAAAGACAGACGTATCAGTCTGCGGTTTCCACTAGTTGTCTGTCATTTGCTAGAGAAATGCTCTTTAAGCTGTCATTGATTTAAAAACACCTCACCTTTATAAATATCTTCTCACCCTCACAGGTTCACGTCGAGTCCACAGATAGGATCTCTCTGTAAGACCTTTCCACAATATTGTATTTAATGTCACTGTTTGGTCACATCATCACTTTTTTCTGCACCGGAGCATGCAATATAATCTCTAATCGACACGTAGCTTCTTGTCAAATCCCCCCTCAGTTGAGCAATCGTGCCATCTGAGCTACGAGATGAAGTTCTTAACCGCTCTGTCAGCCTGGTATAAATAGATCCCATCTCTGCTCTCCCATTTCTTTTCCTTCTCACCTAATATTCTTTTGCAAACTTCCTGAACCATTAGCTCAGCTATGCCCTTGAAGGGGACAGAGTTTTGTTTAAAAGTATTTTTTTTAAATGTAATTAAAATGTTGTTATTCCCAAATAATGACTAAAAGTAAAGCAAAATTAAACATGGGTTTACTACAAATAAAAATCATAATAGTTGAACTAAAGTAACCACACATTAACATGGTTTAGCTGTACTAGCCATTCAGCTTCACCATGGTATTTGTGATTATACTAATTGTAATCAATCTGAATGACTATGATCTCTGTGACGCCCAGATCTACAAAACAGACCCTCTCACCTCTGTAATAAACATGGAGGTGTTAGTCCCGTCCGAAACAGTACATGAAGATCACGGACGACAGATGATAAAAATCGAAGCTCACACAGTAGTTTAAAAAACTAGTCCGGTCTGAATAGGGCTACAGTGCAATTCGGCTAGGTATACATCCACGCTAAAATGTCAAAGTGTGGCGGCCGTTTCACACTACACACGTAAGCAGAGCAGGAGTAGCACGTGCTGATTGTGCTTTCATACCGGCAGCATTTGTCATGCGCAGCTGAACCACGGCTTGTACTGCAGTAGGCTATAGACAAGCATCTTATTCCTGTCCTATTTTCCAGCGTTCGAACACTGTATGCCATGTGCTCTGATTTATGTCATTGCCAGCATACTTTGTTATGCGACTGTCTATATATTATTCTATATACATCTGCTCTGCTCCTGCGTGCTGCGTAAAGCTCTCATCCGTTAACATGGGCGCCGGAAATAATACACGCTGCTTACGCACGCAGTTGAAAACCGGCGAAAGCTTCATTATAGCTTGCGTAGTTTACATCCAGCTCCCAACCCAACTTTGTGAATAGATCAACAGCGATATTTTTTTATCGCACAATAAGATTCTCGCATTAATGCAGCACGTTAACGCCGATAACGGCCCACCACTAATATATATATATACTGCTCAAAAAAATAAAGGGAACACTTAAACAACACAATGTAACTCCAAATCAGTCACACTTCTGTGAAATCAAACTGCCCACTTAGGAAGCTCGCCAGAGGTAGCCTGACTGCCATTAGTTACTGAGATGAGATCCTCAGACCCCTTGTGAGACCATATGCCAGTGCGGTTGACCTTGGGGTCGTCCTAATGCAAGAGGACAATGCTAGACTTCATGTGGCTGGAGTGTGTCAACAGTTCCTGCAAGACAAAGGTATTGATGCTATGGACTGGCCGCCCGTTCCCCGACCTGAATCCAATTGGGCACATCTGGGACATCATGTTTCGCTCCATCCACCAATGCCACGTTGCACCACGGACTGTCCAGGAGTTGGCGGATGCTTTAGTCCAGGTCTGGGAGGAGATCCCTCAGGAGACCATCCGCCACTTCATCAGGAGCATGCCCAGGTGTTAAAGGGAGGTCATACAGGAACGTGGAGGCCACACACACTACTGAGCCTCATTCTGACTTGTTTTAAGGACATTACATCAAAGTTGGATCAGCCTCTAGTGTGTTTCCACTAATTTGGAGTGTGACTCCAAACCCAGACCTTCCATGGGTTAATAAATTTGATTTCCATTGATCATTTTTGTGTGATTTTGTTGTTAGCATATTGAACTATGTAATGAACAGTAAGAAGTATTTCATTAATTCAGATCTAGAATATGTTAATGTTATTTTAGTGTTTCCTTTTTTAGCAGTATAAATATGGTATGTAGGCTATATGTATCTATGTATGTATAAATATATACACCCACCATAAAAGATGTATTAAGGCTCTCTCATTATTTTTATTTTAGAGCACATTTAGAAAGTGTTTTTTTTAATTAAAATGTCACTATTCTTACCATCTATATTAGGTTTATATTATTAATGTTTTATTTTATTTTTATTTTTACTTTGTCAATTCTTAACATACTGTGTGTGTGTGTGTGTGTGTATAAATACACACACTGTAAAACATGTATTAAGGCTCACTCATTTTTTTTTTTTTTAATAAATAAAAATTGAAAGAGTACAAATGACACAGTTGTTTTATTTTAAGTGGCTACTACTCAAGTCTTACTACTACTAGTGTCATCTGAATATTCAAAAATCATTTTAATATGCTGATTTAGTTTTTAAGAAACAATGCTATTTCCCTGAATAAAAGTATTACTTAGTTTTCCTAAATGATGTAATAAATATTAATAAATATATTTTCTGCACATTAAACAAAACCCCTCAAATATGATGAAGGCCCCTCAGAAGGGAAAGGCATATATTAAGGTTCTTGTTTACTGTGCAGAATGGGAATTCTGGTCAGTTTCCAGCTAGAGTCCACTGTGAAACCATAGCCTTGTTTGGACCATGTAACCTCATTCATCTTCAGCCAGGTTATGAGTCTCTGATCTACTGGTGCAATGTGAGATCTCTGGCCTGTAGGTCTGCACTTGTCCCTTAGAGAAAAGACTGGACTCTTGGGGCAGGGATCCATTACAGGAGACCATTAAACAACAGATGGCAGGCGAGTCCCAGCCTAGGAATGGCCTGTGAGTGTGTGTGCTCGATCGGGCGAGGGAATCAGTCCTGTGGAAAGGGGGTGGATCCCTCGGAAAGCGCCACCGCTGCTGCCTCATTCTCAATGACACAATGGCCAGTCGAGCATGTAAATGTGCATCATTTCATCTAATGATGTGCTGGATGTGTGGCATCATACGGGGCGTGTTTCAGCAGCACAGACGCAGAGACTGCAGGAACAAGACGAACCGAAACACTCGCTGGGGCGGCAGCTGTGATTAATCACCCTGCCCCAGTACTCTTCCTCCTTTCTTTCATTTGTTCATTCAGTCGTTATGTCTTTTTTTCCTTTTCTTTCTTCATTACTGTTTCCTTTCTTTTTTTTCTTCCCTCTGCATTATTTGAATTTTTCATTCATTCTTTTTTGTTGTTTGTTTTTGTTGTCACACTTTATTTTAAAATCCAATAACAAACCATTAACTACATTTTTGTTTATTTTAATTTTTTTTGTGTGTTTGTTCATTTATTCTGTTCTTTCTTTCATCAGCTAATTTATTCACTATTTCTTTAGTTCATTCTTTTATTTGTTTATTCATTAGTTCTTTTTCTGTAGTTCGTATTTTGTTTTTAATTAGTGTTGTTTTTTTGTTCTTTTTAATCAGTTCTTTCATTCTTCATAATTTTTCTTATTTCTTTTGTTCTTTCTCTGTTTCAATAGGACAAGACATTGCATCACAATAAACATAAAACATAACATTTTTGGAAATTATAGGCATACATGTAAACATTCTGCATAAAAACTAGAATGATAAATAATAAGATTCTTGTGCACATAGACGTCCATTGCAACTTCCTCAATGTAAATCCTTATTTTTTATTTATTTATTTTTTTTTTGGAGAGTTGGTCACGATTTGATCCATGAACACCCTGTGAGGCCACAGGATGTTAAAAAATCAGTTATACTTAGCATGAGGGCCTGAGAAAAGAGCATGTGGTCTTTTTTGGCAGTGGTGTATGGTAGTAAAGAAGCATGTGGGTGGCTGGACATCTTTGGCGTTGGTGATTTGTTGGACCCTGTAAATATCCAGACTCAGCCCTCTTTGCTTCAGTGGTTGCCACCCTCGCAGAGTGCAGGCTGTCCCAGTGCTTCCTGTATCCATATGGGTCGTTCTCTAAAATCACTGCCATTCCATGCCAAACCCTTTACAGCAACACCAACACTCTGGCTCAAGACCAAGCTTTGTTTTTCAAAAAGAATAAAATAAGCATTGATTTCTGCTTATACTTTTGGATGTAGTTTTTACTTTATTTGTTTTGTGTATGCCTAAGTTTGAGTAATTAATTATTGTACTGATTCTGACTTTGTGACTGATTTGAGCTCATTAGAGTCATTTTTTATGAATTGGACCATTCAGAACACCGTAGAAACATGTTGTTTGCTTAACTTTTTTTGTTACTTTATGGTAGCCAGTTGTCTCTCATCAGTTTCAGTTTGGACTCTTGTGCTGTGTCACTGTATAGTGGACATGCAGCTCTGCTGCTTAATAAGGCAAAAACACTGCACCAAGCCATTGTAGTACATAGATGTGCCTTTTCATCATGAAGTAAACAGCCAAGTTTACTTGGAGTCTGCAAGTATTTTTTGAAGTCATAAAAAATGAAAAATGAAACGGAACTGTAGCATTTGTGGTGGCATATGTGGTCCTACAGTGTGAATCTGGAGTGTGCTGTAGAAATGACTCGACAATCTGTCCACTCGGCTCTGAAGCGAAGACCCTACTGCACTGCTCTGTGGTGCACTACACTGTGGTGCGTCTCAAGACGGTTCCTTACCCTCTGTGAAAACAAACACCGAAACAACTTTTCCAGACTTACAACTCAAACATTTTTGAAGTTTGTAAATGAGAATGCAGTTGGAAATGGGATTCATTTTGTATTTTAATTTATAGTAGCAGAAGCCACTGACTTATGTTTGCTTTGCCTGTATTCATCACCAAGGAGCTTTATGCTAAAAGGTTTAAAGGAGTAGTGCACCCAAAAAAAATGAAAATTGGCTGAAAATGTACTCATCTACATCATGGATGGCCTAAGGGTGTTTCTTCATCCTCTGCAGTGAATGGGTGCCGTTAGTCAGAAAGAAATTTCAAACTGCTGATTAAAGACAACAATTTGAAAGCAATCCACACAAGTCCTGTATATCAGTTAACATCTTGTGAAGTGAAAAATTGTATGTTTGTAATAAACAACTCTATCATTAAGACATTTTAGCTAAAACTGTTGCTTCCAGCTAAAATGCCTACATTACATCCATAACAGGCACGTGCCTTTTTGTAATTACACTCGGAAGTGCCCTTTTTTGGGGCTATTGGTAACCCTTTACATCTGTTTGTCTTTTTTAACAAATATTTAACCAATTAAAGGCATTAAAAAGCGTATCTTTTAGAACCGCTCAAACTATCAGTCAAACTTCACAACTCCGCCCCCTGAGCGCACATCACTGTGTGCTATAAAGCTACAATGTCTATAAAGATTCATATAATGCATCACCACACCGGTGTGATGTTGACGTTTTAATGATGGACAACTTGCACACATTCGCTTGTTAAAAAACCCTAGGTGTAACTGCATTTGAGTTTGACACAAAGCAACCGAGTGATCCTTGTCAGTTAGGTAAAATATATTATAAGAGATTTCTATTTTGATTTTATCTGCTGAGCTGAATGTGCTGATGCACGTAAATTAAATGATGTAGTTTATTAACATTTCATCATATTATATAGCCTATGGACACACAGCATGGTAGGTTAAAGTTTACGATGCTATTATATTATGCATGTGTTTGCTGGCTTTTTCAGTTTCAGCACATGCTCCTCAAAAGGTCTGTGCACGGCCCTGATCCATAATATTGCTTTTTTCAGTGAAGAAGTAATTTCCACTGATTCAGAAGAGACACATACACGGAACAAGCACCATTTACAAGTGAAAGCCGCTCAGAACAGTTCTAAACTAATATGTTGGTGGTTTTTGATGTGAGAGGACAACAGGAGGAACTGGAGGATATTGACACATTTTTGGCAGAAGTGATGGTTTAAAATGTGATGTATAGTGATGGATTTGTTTGTTTGTTTTTTTACCAACATTCAGCTTTTCACTTCATGAGAATTTAAATGAATGTTATTGTGATGGTTTTATCAGCTGTTTGAACTCTGGTGAGCGAGTGATGCAATGCTAAATTTCTCTGCATCTGTTTAGATGAAGAAAAGAACTCATCTACATTTTGGATGGTCTGGTCTTTGGAGGAGTACATTTTCAGCAAATTTTCATTTTGGGGTGAACTTTTCATTTAATAATGTGACCTTCTTGTTAACGTTAAATACTTGTCTTTGCCTGACATTTATGAAAATGTAATATTAAAATAACACATTAATCATGAAAGTGGAAAGAGCAAAAAAGGAAGCAAAAATCATCTCTTGTTGCTTTTGATGGGGCACTACAAAGATGGGAAAATAGTTTTTTCCCAGTTAAAAAAAAAAAAAGATGATAAAAATGAATAAAGCAGTGGTGCGTTAGTTCAAAAGCTGATAAATACCCTCTGGGTTTCTCCTCTAGCACGATAAGAGATTAAAATATTACCATAAACACTGCATTATCTCACTCACCAGAGTTTCTCTCCCATACGCCCCACAGCAGAATGTTATCTCTCCATCTCCTCAGCATGAATATCTGCTCCATTAGCAAGCCATTCATCCACCCAACACACTGGCTCTGCTCTGAATAGGACCATAACACTGCTAAAAGTGATTGCATATCTTTTTCTTGTGAGACTGGTTCGATGCCAAACCAGTGGGCTGTTGAAAGTTGCTCTCCATTACTGTTTCTTTTGCATTAGCTTCAGTGGACCTATAATGGTTCTCGCGTGAAAGCGTTTTGAAGGCTTGTCTATCTACAAACCTTTGTCATGTCAAGTGGGATCATGTCATTTTTTTTTACTGCAAATCCATTTTATGAGTAAGCCACAATGCATTTAACCAAACAGAAAAAAAGAATGCAGGAAAGAAGCATTTAAAAGTATTTAATAACAGGTCTTGTTCGTATGACGAAACTACAAACAATAATGTTAAAATATATACCTGCAAGACCTAAGACCAGAGGTGTAGCTGTAGAAAAAAGGGAAAGAATATTTTAATTTGAAATCTGAAAAATATTCATTTTATTAAGTTATTTGTTTGTTTCATAATTGTATTCATATATATCATTTTTATTTATGTTTCTGTGATATAGTATCATAAATTAACCCTAAATTGCATATTTGTATCCAACATTTGGATCTCAGTCTTAAAGTATAGAACGTCTAGTGCTTTTTTTCACTAATATACAGGTATAGACATGAATATAGGAATAATAAAGGAATAGTTCATTCAGAAATGAAAATCATGTACTTGTCCTCAACAAAGAAAAGGTCAGTGATGTGAGGTATCCGTCAGTGTGAGTGTATGGGGCTCCAAGAGAAGTTGATTTATTTAGTGCTGTGAAAAGATAATATTTAATCTCTAAAGCACTAATCTCTCCTTTTTTTGCCGCATTGCCTCTGATTATAAGCGTCCCAGCTGTGCCTACTTCCCTATTCATGGAGCAGAGTCTTGTGGCTTGTTTTACAGCTTCTTTCGGTGTAATTAACATCCTAAACAATCACAGCGCTCTATGGCTCGCCTGTCATTTCCAAGCTTTCTGTGCTTAGGTCAAAGGCATCTTCTCGTTTTCCCTGCAAAAGGGTTCTGCCTACTCAAATACCCTAAATTTTTTGCTCTGAGCTTATTACATTTCTCAGGGAAGGCTGAATTTTCTGGCACAATGTTGAGATCTGAAGTAGATTGAAAAGAGGTTATGCACTTAACTGCACAAGTAATGACTAATTACGCCACTTTTCATGCATGCTCGTATGGCACCGTTCAATAGCTGCATGCTGACATGCAATTTCTTGGTTTTTTTTCATATTTTAAACCTGACATATCGTGCTCTAAGACATCCAGTGTGTCCATGAAATGATTTAGAACTCCCCAGGTGATATGTGAAAAGCACTTTTAAGACATTAACAACTCTTTGTCATAATTGCAGGTGGACAAGCTGGGCTGCTCTCTTACTGATTCCACTAGTGAGTCCAAAACGAGCTTAAAATGACAGTTTCTGCAAGTTATTTATAAATTTTTTTTTACAGAAAAAGAAAAGATGAGTGAATATTCCCAGTAGGCAATATTGAAATATTATATAAATAAAAATAAAAAAATTTGGGACTAGTCAGCTATTGTGATTCCCGGTGATATGAAATAATATTTAAAACCTCTTTCTTTTTGTTAATCATTGAACTTTCTTGCGCATTTCAAATGTGGCTAGTTTCTATGGTAGGCGTGTCAGTGTTTGTCTCTTAAAGGGGAAAAATGATTACAAGTTTTAATTATACCTCAGAGACGCTGGGGAAATGTGAGCTCACCACAGCCATTATAGTGTCAGGAGAAGCAGCAGTATGGCACTCATCATCACTAAGAGTATGTTGCTTGTGATTATACATATGCAATTGTGTAAGAAACCTTCTTATTATTCTTGCCAAACGTCTTCAAAATGACTGCGCACAACATAAAAGCAGGCAGATGAGAAACATCCTCCAGTACTCGCAGCTGAACATGAAGCTCTTTGAATTGTAAATGAGGTCGCTGTACCATGTAGCTCCATACTGTGCTATACAAAGGTTACTGGAGGCGGCCGACCGCTGTTATAGATTGGAAGGACCACTGACGTAGTTATTAGCATTTCACACATAGACTTTTAACGCAGCAATGGCTACTTTCACATCGAAACGTAAGGTGCCAAAGCTAATGCTTGCCTGAATTTAAGTTTTTGACAAAGGCCTAGTTGGATAAGAGAGAGCAATTATGTCCATAGAGGTTGAGTGTGTTCTGTTCATGTTTGTTTTAAGATCAAGTGATAGCTGTACTCTTATTCATATTGGCTATATCTTTTTTTGTAATGATTGTGTCTACGATCTCTTACTCTAATAGCTGTTGTGTAATAAGTTGTGACCTACATCGCTTTGATACAGGCACTACTAAAAGTAATGGTAGCTTGGAGTTCAGTAAGTGATTGAGATGATTTAACGAAATCAATCCGTTTTACTGACCTGTAACTCTGAGCTGTTTATAACAAGAACTGGTTCAGAAGTATTATGTATTTATAATTCGGATTGCACTGGTCACATTGTGTGTTTCTGAAGAACTGGTTGGTAAGAGTATTTTGTTTGAGAATTTGATTGCACTGGTCACATGTCATAAGCAACAGTATCATAAGAGTTACATGTTTTCATTAGACTAAACTGATAATGTTGTATATTTTATTGCATTTGACAGCTCTCAAGGACAACTTAACAGAACATTTCTAGGGCTGTCAAGTGATTAATCGCATCCAAAATAAAAGTTTTTGGTTGCATAATATATGTGTGTATATATGTGTATACATATGTAGATGCATACATATATGAAAAGTTCATTTGCAAAACGATAAACGCCACTTAAAAAAAAGTGCTTTCATTATTTTCCATATATAGTGCGATCTGAAACCTGTTTTGTCAAAAAAGCCATTATTGTCCACTTTCAAGGCACAAATTCACATTTTACTGCAGAAGCCAACAAGCACTCGTGTGTCAGGTGACAAGGATACTCAGAAAAGACATTCTAACTGAGAGAAGTTTCATCAATGGTGACTAAAAGTGATCGAGGATGAAAACTTTTGTCAGGCATCTACATTGTCGTCTAAGGAGAACATACTTTAAACTAATGTTTTTTTAAATTCTAAAACATAAAAAAAAAAAAAACATGAAAAAAGTCTGTTGGAGAAAAGTTCTGCCATAAAATAAACAAACAAAAAAAGATTTAATTTTGTAAATTACCTGTAATTGTATAAGCTCTTTATTTGTAGCTCTAATCTTGTAGCATGAGATTCTAAACTGTGTCTTATTCTGATTTAATACCACAATGCATTGCAATTTATTAATATGCATAAATCGAGCTACAGTCTCTATTAATAAATATTAGTAAAAAGTCTAAAAATATTGGTACCTGCAAATTGGTCCCTGGTACTGTTCCTACACAGTAGCAAAAAATGAACAGCGACCCAAGCAGCATCCCACCTCCACACCAAATCAAATTAGCCAGTTGCCCCAGGGCTAGAGATCTGAGTTAATTTGCTTTTTAAACCTCCCAGATGAAACATTTGGCTCTTAAACGCTCCTTGTAAAAACGTCAACGTTCATCACAGCAGCCCCTCAGGCTGCAGAACCGCTCAGCCCTCTCGATTGTTTTTTGAAACCGGCATCTGATTTTATTGCTGGCCGTACGGACCTTTCAAACTATCTGCATCCTTGTTCTTCAGGATGTGCTTGAGTGTTATAATTGCTTGGATCATGCAATCACACCCGTCTGCAACCTTTCCAAGTCATCATGCCTACTCAGAGTTGTTCTTTGCAGGAAGCTGTAATGGCCTCAAGGAGTCCAGGACTGTCAGTGCTGCAGCAGTAGGGTAATGTATGTCATGGCGTATACGGTTGGTGATTGGAAGCCTTTGGGAGCGTCACTTTTCCCAATGCGGGTGCGTGAGCGAGCTCCCTGAGGGCCTGCGGTGTCGTATCGGTGCTGCTATGTGAATGAGAGGCCTGTCAGACGTTACGAGCGGAGTTTCAGCCTACAGCCGAGAGATTCACAAGCTTGCAGACTGCCAGAGAAATGAGTAACACCTTCCTTGGGGAGTTTCCGCAGTCTATAGAGAGTTTGGCAAATTAGCTGTTGCGATCACTCGCAATATGTTATGTTTTATTCACGGCGCATCACTTAGAAACTGAAACGAGCACCTCAGAGAAGAATGTGCGGGGGAAAAAAAGTCTTTTATGGAGTCACTCTGGCAAGACCTTGATTTCGAGATGGTCTTTTATTGTGAGCAATTATTGCGCAATTAGTTGAATGGGATTCATGAGAGCCGGGCACAGTGGTGGTTAAAGCCAGACCAAGAGTAATCAATTCTCTCCTGTGTCTATGCTTTTCTCTTTTCACTCTTTGCTCTTGGGGCTTCAGCTGCTTGCAGTTCAGTGGCCCCTCTTAAGGAAGCCTCTTAGAAGAAGCACTTGAAGATGCTCTTCATCCGTCCCCGAAACCTGAGAAGAGAGATAAAGATAGAGGAAGTAAGGGAATGAGACTGTGATAGTGACAATGCAAACAAAATCCTAGTATCTCATTTCCCGGGAGATTCCATGTTGTAGGCTTGTAGGTAGTATTAATCAATTTCCTTGATGTATCTAATTACCATTTAGTCAAGAAAAGTCATTTTTATTTATATAGCGCTTTTAACAATACAGATTGTAGCAAAGCACTGAACATTATCAAATAGGAGAACAGAGTGAT
>JAUMHR010000072.1:5454948-5466308 GCA_032361145.1 Enteromius fasciolatus | reverse complement strand
TACTGAGGAGCTAAGCCATTCAGGGCGTTATAAGTAATTAACAAGATTTTAAAATCTATACGATGTTTGATAGGGAGCCAGTGCAGTGTTGACAAAATTAGTGATTACCATTAGTGATTATGCCCTCATTATTTTGTATATTCATATAAAAATGGAAGAAGTTATACAATGAATTAACAACTAAATGCAATAATCTAACTAATATATCTTGATTTACCTCTATTAACCTAATAAATATAATACATTTCAGCTGTATTTATTAATCTAGACATGTCTCTTGTTGTCCCATTTTTGTACATTTAATGTAATTTAAGTGTTACAAAAATATATTAATCTTGGTGATCAAATTATGTTTTTTGTTAGTATTAGGTTAGGGTTAGGCTAATTTTAAAAAATTGAGAGAGAAACTTTTGGTAACTGGTTTATTTTAAGATCAAATTCTCTGTATTAACAAACCATTAACTATGACATTTGCCTTAACAAGCTACTAATTTGCTGTTTGTTACTAGTAAGGTAGTTGTTAAATTTAGTTATTGAGATGTGGAATATGGTCATGCAGAAGAATGTGCCTTCTAATAAACAGGCAATGTGTTATTAATAGGCATGCTAATAAGCAACTGGTGAATAAAGAAATCTCTATACTAAAATGTTACCAAACGTGTAAAATTGTAAAAAAAAAAAAAAAAAAAATTAAAATTTTTAACAGGCACTTTTTACTCATGGCCATTCAGATGCACATTTATATGCCGCCCAATCCCATTTGTTCGTGCTTCTGGGCTCTTACTATTTGGAGCTTTATCAGAGCTCAAGTAGCTAGAGAAATTTTGAGCTGATGGAAGTGATTTATAAAGTTTTGTGGGTGGACTGCCATGTCGAGTGACTGTGTGTCTGACACACTGTCGAGTGTGTGTCCTGTTGGGACACACTGTGAGGTGTCAGTCGTGTAAAATGCTCTGGTATTGTCCGTGACCCCCACAGTTTCTCCATCTTGAAGAGCTGGAATGCTCACCCTGAAGATCTTAGGAAAAGGGCTGAATCTGCAGCTCTGCCTTTCTGGGAACATTCTATAATTTCAGGACAGAAAATGGCGCGCACAGTTCCTGCTGCCCTGTCTCCAACCGAGCTCAGCATGGGAGACAGCTCCTTTGCCTTTGTTGCTTCCTCTATAATTTTACAAAAGTACAGGCAATGGCAAAGGAAGAATTTAAGTGGTTTGTTGCACTTTATTTGTAGATTGTGGTGGCGGGGAAGGGGGAGAAGACACGGTGATAAATGCAAGATGTGAGTACATTCCCCCTCAGAGAGCACAAATTCAGTTATGAGTCGAATTGCCTGTCTTCTTGATCACCTCTGTTAGTTCAATGATAAAGTCATAGAGTAAATATAGGTTAATTTCTTCATGGACAGGTTAACACTAAAATGTCACTCTCTTGAATCTGTGATCCAGTAAGTTTGAAGGCAAAGGAATAAATCCATCCCTCCAGTTTTCAGAATTTCAGAGTTCTCAGATAAAAGAGCAACTTTTATTTGATTTATCAGTTAATCAATCTAAAAAAAACCTTACTGATAGGGTTGCCAGGTTTTTTTTAGCAAAACACACCCAATTGCTAATCAAAACTAGCCCAATCAAGCCCAAGCTTTTCAGGGGGAAATCCCAATAAAAAAAGCATTACGGTGGGGTAAAATACCACCAGTTTTTTGGCGGGGTTCCCCTAATAAAAGTCATATTCCAGTGGCAAAATATCATAATTTTTAGCCACATACGTTAAAAGCATTCCACGGAACGAGTGTTAAAGTAACCCAAAGTAATTGTTGTTTTTTTTAAATTCTTGTTATTTTTGTTGTTGTTCCAATCACCCCTTCATCAATGATGTGCTTCAAGGTAAATTTAAAGGTTGTAAAATGTATTTAGTTTGCATTCAAATATTAATCCTTAGCTTTTGGTGAACAAGTTTTTATATTTTTGTAATTATGATAACATCACCATTCTCTGGAGGATGACAAATAACGGTCCACAAGGAAGGGATTTAAAGAATAATGGAAAACCAAGTTATAAAAATGTTTATGAGCTTTTCTGAGAAAGAAAACTTGGATTTATCTGGAGTAAATACTGTACTGTGACTTGCTTCTCTTCATTTGATTCAGTGCATGTTGTCAGAATGTGTCTAAATGTGGATATGGTGAGTTATCTTTAAGCTATCTAAGGTATTTATAGCTTTTAGACACACACGTACATTTGTAAACCCTTTATATTTATTAGGAAGTATTCATGCAGAAATCTGCTTAATTCCAAATGTTTCACAAACTCACATTTCCATACGATTGATCTTTTTGCTTATGCTATTAGTTTCAGTGGTTGGTGGGTAGTTTATCAAAATCGGAAAGCTAAAACTAAATTTAAAGCTAATGCATACAGCATATTTAGAAATATTATTACTGGTGTTTGCTAGTGTCAAGGCTATTCCTTTTTCTAAACCGCATAGCAACTCCATGACATCAATCACCAGAACACCCTACCACAGGCAATAATGATTAATACTTTAATTATTATATTACATTATATTATTATATATTATATGATAGAAAATTAAATTAAATTACATTTTATTTTATTTTATTATCTTTAAATATTCATTTAATTTATAATTTTTTTTAGAGCATTTAGACCTACTTTACAGCAGAATTTAACTTGATTTGCTTTTTTTCTGGTAATCCTTGCAAAGCTGCTCACTGTATTCTAAAAAGCTGTATTTTATTTTATTCAGTTCTGCAAATAAATGTGTTCACAGCCTCATTGGTCAGTCAGTAGGCATGCTTTAGTTGTTTTGAGGGCCGCTCGTGCCGGTTTCTCCTCTGTTTGTGTATCCCCTCTGCGACAGTCTCAGCTGACTGTGATTACAGTGAGGCACAATAATGGCTTCGGCTGCTCAGCGGGAGGTCAGAGGTGACGCTGTGCTATCAGGCCATCACAGGCACTGGCTGATCTGTGCTCCCAGTCATCTGTGGCTTTAGATAAGCTCGCACGAAAAAAGAGACAAAACTCTGATTATCTGATCATTTCAGAAAGGACAAACTGGGTCAACTGCGCGAACGCTCGGGCAAAAACAAAATGACAAAAATGGGAAAGGACAGTGAGGCGAAATGGTACGAAAATACAAATGCCAGTCCTGTGCTTTGCGTGCAGTGCTGGACATATTGAAATGCAACTCCAGAGGGAATTACCGCACAATTGAGGTTTGATACAGTGGCTCCTGTAGCGAACGCTGTTGTATAACTGTGGGCTGAGCACATTGCATATGACAAGAGACAGGCTAGTCTAATGACTACAGCTCTCTAGGGATTTCATCTTGACCTCTGCTGTAGTTAATTGCTTCCATTTTTCTTGTCTCACAGTGAGAAGAATGGGACAGGGGGTGGGAGGAGCCTATTGTAGCCCCTCCCCCTACAGGCTTTAAATGACAGATGCGAAAGAAATGACTCAGCAGGGGCCCAGTGTGTGATGCAAAGTCTTGCTTGACTCTTACATCATTGTTAAACTGTCATTTAATAAAGCAACACACTATCTATAGTGTATAATCACAATGTAAATGTAAAAATCAGCCATTTTTGTGTTAACGGTTTTATATGGAGAATAAAAAAGTACAAATCTGCGTGGTTATGGTGTAATAAGAGCTTTCCCAGAGATGGTTGCATAACTCATGCATTGGCAAGTGCTAGTCATATATGGGAGAAGCGCCTCGGGAGTGCTGGAAGGTCCCTCTGAGAAACTATCCATGGTCAGATTAACATTAGCTTAATCAAACAGGTTGTCTGTCTACAAAAACAGAGTTTGGACGGGTGAAGCCAACTGTCTCCACCTGCTGAGTCTGTTGGTGTTGCTGTAAAACCATTTTGAAGGAGGCTGATTTGTTTTGCTATACATGTGAAGGCCAAATATATGGCTTATGCTAGTTGGAAAGTTTTATACTGTAAATGGGCTAACAATGAAGTAGGTATTTGAATATTGGAATAATGCATCTATAAGAGTGCTTCACAGACTATATAATGCATTTTGCACTCAAAGGTGGCAAGTATGTGAGTTAAAATAACAATATCCAATCAGATAAGCAACATTTTGCGTTTGCAGGGATAAAATCTATTACAGAGATCTGGTCTGGATGGACAGTCAAAGGTCTGAAATCCATTATGTCCATATAGTCCAAGGTTCGTCAGGTTAGCACTTGTTTTAGCAAACAAACTAGACATCCTGGAACAGAGCTGTTTATTTTGTTTTGTTTACTGAAATTTGTCTGTGAAATAATTGGTACTTTTTACTGTTGGACAAACAGGACATTATGATCTCAGAGTCTGCACATTTCTTCTGTGTTGTCTGTACAATTTTCAACTGACCTGCTGTGCTTTGTTATTTGAATGAGGTTCTATTATTGTTGAAGCTATTTTAGATAAACCTGCCTCCAGACAGTAAAATCAAAACAAACCGTCTTTTCATATTTTACCTGATGGTCAGACAGTCTATTATTTTCTAAGTTGGCTTTCTTGGAAAGGAAAAGCTGAAATGTGTGCTAGACTCCATCCTAATAGTCCAGACCTGCCCATATGGAGTTAGTGTATAGAAATGATAACTAAAGTGTTTGGGTTAGGAAGTGTGATGACAAACTTTGATGTTAGCATAACAATGCCTAGTCAGAAAGCTTAAAAAAGCTTGAAAGTTTTATCAGGAAAAGTCAGACAGACCAATTTAGTAGGGGTGTAACTGTTCACAAAAATCACGGTTCGGTTCGATACGATACAGTGGTGTCACGGTTTGGTATGCATGTCAATACAGCAAAGAAAATAAATATAAAGAGAATTTCTTAGATATTTTTCACATTTTTATTTATTAAAACTAACATAAAGGTATGATCTTTTTTTTTTCTTTGAAAAAACAATGGAGCTATACTTCACATATTGTCTGGGGTTTCTTCTTAGCAGCAAGACAGTTTGTAATGTGCGTGTAGTTTTCGTCTGTTTGGGGGTGGGAGGGGCAGACAGCAAGTAGCCTGTCTTTTGTGCTGCCTTTTTGAGCGTACAGTAGCACTGAAAACATTATATTATACACACTTCTCTTTTTTTTCCCTTTCCAAATATAAAAGTATTAGTCTGAATCGTTCGGTTTGTAATGCGAACCAAACCAAAAGCCTCTGAATGGTTCAATACGAATACGTGTATCGTTACACCCCTACAAATTAGACATATTAGGCCACCTCACGTAAGTCACGGGAGAAGAATGGTTGAGTAAACATTGTTATTTTTGTTTTCTTTGCGCAAAAAAAGTTGAGGCACTGATGTCACATGGACTGTTTTACCGATATTTTTACTACATTTCTGGACCTGGGATCATTTGAGTTGTATTGCTGTCTATGGAGGGTCGGATAGCCCTCTGATATAAAAACAAAATCTTAATTTGTGAAACAAATGAAGATGAACAAAGGTCTTACAGGTTTAAAACAACATGAGAGCGAGAAATGAATAACATAATTTTCATTTCTGGGTGAACTAACAGGATCTAGAAACTAGCCCAAAATTTAGAAGCTTAAATTTTTGATACTGCCTTTTCAAGTAAATGTAATTTACTTTATGATTAACTAATAAAGCTAATGGGAGGTTTTCACAGGTAAAAGCATTACTTTCTGCTCAGGAAATGGGACATTTCTCTATGCCACTTATTTCTAGAGTTGTAATCTCCTCTACGAACTGGCAAATCTTAGTCATGACACAAAGAAAGTCTATTTTTATCCAGTTGTGTCACTAAAGAAGTTTCACGTTCAGAGAGGCGAAACTCTGTGTGTGATATTCACAGCTACCTCATGCTCTGTTCTTTTGCATGTTACTCATACTTATCCTGGGTGCCGTCCAGACGTCAACAGGCTGGATCGCAGCCATTTACAGTGGAAATTTCTGGGTGAATGCATAAAGTGAGAAATGTCTGTTCCTCAATGGTCCCTCACCTGAGTCTGGCATCATGCCTCTCTCTCTTTCTCTCTGGAGGTTCCTCTAGTCCGCCCCATGCCGCTCAGCTGACACAGATGGCAGACGTCCAACCTGGATGATGATAAAATCCACTAACTTAGTCATCAAATGTGTCGGAGCCACACACTCTATTTTCTTAATTCTGTTTTTGGAATTTGGCTGCTTCCAAATCGGAGCTGGCAATTTTTGGACTTGTTATGAACAAAACCTTTAATGCAGATTAATACAGCTCAAACATTTTCAGATTTTAGATGAGATTTATAGAAGTAGTACACGAAACCTGGATAGTGCTCATAGTTGATTTAATGTGCATATTGCTGAGCAGCAAATCAAAGGCACACAAAATACTGGGTAAAATTCTAAGTACAGCGATATATGTATAATTTAGTAGTATAGTATGCTTTCTTTATTTATCATTGATTTCCTTTGACTTTTCTCTGGATTTTCACTAAGCTCATCATATAGGACTATATAATCACTTTATACAAGAGTGACTAGTCATGCATATATTGAACAAAATACAGGTATTTCTGCTGTATGATTTCACTTTCTGAGTGTCAAGAGCCTATGTTTTCCAAAATGCACCAAAAATGTGTGGAAACCATAGCTATTGGTTTCAGTACGCCACTCTATAAAAAGAACAACCGAATTTGAGTTGACCTTCATCTGCTGCACTCATTCGTTTGTGTAAAGGTTGCCAGGTGACGTTAATTGTGTGAAAGCTAGGATTTCTTGGCACTCAATGTTGAAAGGTCCACCAACCACCGACATGCTTTTTGTCTTTCTGGGAGCAAGGAAACGCATTTGGAAATATGTCGTTTTGGAGCAGAACAGCTTGATATTCCTTTTGGAGTATTTATTTATGGTTAACTCCTCTTGTGCACATACAAACGAGAAATTTGTCACTTCCTCTTGGCATCCCCTTCCACTGCCCCTGTTGTGTCTGCGTTGAATATTCATTGCAGTTGGCATCGCAGGAAAAAAGTGGCATACTGATCAGTCATGCTATTTTTCACCAACTGCATTTACAAGATGCCCTGCTTACACCATGCTCAACATAATTTCCCCCGCTGTTATAACTAAACTGGCAATTAAATGATTTGTTCCTTTTTGAATATGATATTTCTTTGTAGACAGTATTTACATTTAGTATAACACATTTTTGGGAAGCGTTTGAAGGAACCATCTGATGCATTTGATTTGTCCAAGTTTAGATCGAAATGAAGAAACTGGGCATGTCATTAAAATTATTTTATTAGACATTAAGTGTCAGCTTTGATTTATGGATTTGGATTTATTGAATTTTGTCTTGTTCTCGCTACAGGCTTTCCTTATTCCTTATTATATTATTTTTTATTATATATATATATATATATATTTTAAAAACAACATTAATAGGTTTTTGTATATAATCCTTAAAAGTGTGCTGTATTATTTATAATGATTTTTTTTGTTATACACATTATGATTTTTATTTTATTGTATGTGAATAATATTTAAATAAATTATAAACAATATGTACTGTAAGTAATACAATTTGATATGTATAAATTATTTAACCTTCTCTATATATTTAGAATTCTTTTTGGCCAAAGACTGCTTTTTTATAAAAAAAAAAAAAAAAAAAAAAAACAAAAAAAAAAGAAATATATATATTCAAATACATGCACAAAGATGCCAGAGCACGCTGTATGCTGTATCCTTTCATTTCAAAGAGCAAAATAAGCTATGTGCATTCAACGTCGTGGTCAGTTAAGTCA
This sequence comes from Enteromius fasciolatus, assembly GCA_032361145.1. Classification (NCBI taxonomy): domain Eukaryota; kingdom Metazoa; phylum Chordata; class Actinopteri; order Cypriniformes; family Cyprinidae; genus Enteromius; species Enteromius fasciolatus. The sequence continues at coordinate 5,458,539 of JAUMHR010000072.1, read as the reverse complement.
TGAAGCTTCCAAAAAGACGATCCATATTAGTTGGAGTTAATCGTGGTTAATTTCAGAAAAGTATGCAATTTAATTAGTTTTGTTTTAAATCGATTGATAGCACTAATATATATATACTGTAATACAATAAAAATAAATAATTTAAGTTCTTTCAGTTTTCCTTAATTAGCTGTTTTAAACCAGGAATAGTGCATAAACGGCTAAAGGCACAGTACAGTTACCTATATCTTACTAGTTTCCTGAATTGGCCCATGTGTGTACTTTGGATAAAAGTGCCATTTAAATGACTGCCTGTTTGTTTTTCTGTGTCAAAACACCTACGGCATTCTGGTACGATAGAGTTCTAGTCTCCTTCCAGTTTTCTAACCTTTAAATAAAATTCTCTCCTCAGCTCAGCGATCTTTTCATCCAGTTTGAGGAAAAGCCTCAAGGGGCCGCCTCCCTCGCTCAGGTCCACAAAGCGGTCCTTCCAGATGGGAGGACGGTGGCAGTGAAGGTACAACATCCCAAGGTCCAGCGCCAAAGCTCCAAGGACATTGTTGTGATGGAGGTAATTACCGAGGGAGCAGAGCTGCCGATGCCTGGCTTCTGATGCCTAATTCACACGCTCTGTCATTGTCACACGCCCATGTATAGTTCGATTCGTCTAGGGGCCTGTTCACCTCCCATTAGTGTTTAAAAAATAGAATTCATCATTCAACCAACAGTTTTATTTATTCATTTTATTGCAAATAGCCATTTGTCCGTGGACCTACAATTTCATTTGTGTCATATAATTACAGCCAGGTCTTATTCAGAGTCTTGGGTTCAGTTTAATGTATTATAAAGATGTGCATACCCCTTCGACTTTTTTATTCTTACCGTCTGCATTACTCTTTTGGGGTTTATTTTGCAACTGATTGATTGTCTCCGTTGCATGTATTTTATATGAAGTAGTTTCATCTTCATCAATAAAATTAAATAAAAAATTTAAATAAAATAGAAAAATCGAAATAAATTATATAAATTAAAAAATATATATTAGCAGTTATTTAAAAAAATCATCTTGATCATATCCTGAAAGGGTTATGTCAATGAGCATAAATGAATATGTGTCTGTTTTCAGTTTCTCCTTCAGGTTGTCAGCTGGTTGTTTCCAGACTTTGCCTTTATGTGGCTGGTGGAAGAAGCCAAAAAGAACATGCCTCTAGAGCTGGACTTCCTCAACGAGGGACGAAATGCTGAGAAAATAGCAGACATGCTCAAGCAGTTCACGTTTTTGAAGGTTTGTCACTGTTATTTAGTGTGCCATTTTGTAAAAACCATCAGACAAACATTAATAGTTTTTCCCATTGACAGTCTTTGGGTGTATGGCAGCAGTTGGCCTTTTCAAAATCAATGATTTTAGTGTTTTAAATGGCCTTAGGTTTTAAAATAAATCGTGAGGACTTGCCAGCCGGGTTCAAAAATGGCAAAATTACTTAAAGTGACCAATGATTTTTACTTTGTCAGCGGCCTTCAGGAAACAATTCAGTTGCTTACTTTAGTTTGAAATGACTCTTAAGAGTAGTGTGCCCTTCAACGCTACACGAATGCAAGTGAAAGCTCATATTTCAACCGATTTCAGCACTACAAAACAAAAAGCTCAGACTTTTTTGACGTTTCAACGTCTTACTCTAACTTTCAAGTCATATTACAAGTCCCACTAAAACACAGTACCAGCTTCAGTTTGCATTTTTTCACACTGTTTCGACTAGACGCCGCGAATCACAGTTCCCTTGTATTTCTCCCCTGCAAGAAGACTTTGCAAGGTAAATAATCTGTCATAACAACTGCCAAATGCTTCCAGGCAAGTCCCCTTTTCATTTTTAATGAATAACAAAGAGACCTGGCTGGCCCTGCAGGGTAATGAGAATTGCCTGGGTTTACACCCGCAGATTTGTGCCTCTAATGCACACTATTAGCTCTGTCAAAACGTTTGACAGCAGAGCACAAGCCGCCATGTCAGGAATAAATCCCCGGCTCTCTGCATCAGCCCCTCGCCCTGTAAAACAAGCGTGATTATACAACGGCGGCGGTGCAGCGGAGTCGCAGGCAGTTCAGAGTGTTTTGCTGTTCCACAAGGCAGACACTGAGCTGAAAAATGGCTCTGTTTATATGGTGGTAACGGATGGATTTTTTATCGTTGACGTTCGCTTGATAAAGAGGGCGGAGAGGAACTACACTGAAAGCGTGTTGCCGGAGGTGGTGGCAAAAGCCAGGCGTTGGTATCAGGTGGAGGAAAATCTCCCTTATTATGTAGAGAAAGTTTTTAATTAGTAGCAAGTTGGTAGAGCGATGCACCAGATAAGCAGTGATGTTCAGGAACAGGAAACTGTCGTATAGAAAAGGAAGGTCATCTAAAGCATCAAGAAAGGCTGCTGCTTTGAGCTTTATGTGCAGATTATAGCTAATTCTGAGAGAGTCTTATTTTCTCTATGTCATTGACTGAAAGTACAGATAGCGATTTCAGGGCACAAATTGGCAATTTTGGTATGGCTAATAATGCTTGTTCGCTCACAGTATGGTCTGTAACTGTTTTCCAGTCTTTAGTTCATTACTGCTGCTAAGTCAATTATCACTACTTCTACTCTGATTTAGAAATTTGAACAGACATATTAATCTTTGGTGAATAATGTGTCCAGCTGAACACCATAGTGTTACTTAAAACAGTCAGCTCCTTAGAATCCACATCTCTAAATATCACTGAACACATATAAGGAACTTATAGTTTTTAGACTATGGGATCTTCACAGAATGTAGCGTTGACAAGGGAGCCTACATGGAGGAAAAAAAAAAATGAGGCTAGTTTTGATTAGTAGTTGACTCCGGATTTGTTTCACAGACCTGGCAACCAGTGAAAAGCGAACGAGGAACAGGTCTTGTACTGTACTTGTTGGTTTTGTTATGTGGCAGTCCACAGTGGGTTGGCTTTCATTTTGTCTTTCGTTTGTTGTGTCTTGCGACCCAGGGTTCGAAAATACTCTGAGCATACTCTGCTTCCTAGCAAACACACTGCAACACTCTAAAGAACTCTCTATAAACTGTGTAGCAACATCCTGAAAACACATAGCATAAAGCCACTCAACTCCCATAGCAACCACATAACAACACTCTAAAAACCACTCTGAACTAATCAAATGCTAATACAATTCTATGAAAAAAGTTTAACTACTTTGAAATGTTCTGAAGGTTACATTTTTTTTCTTGCCTGGTTCATACAGTAAAAGTACAAAAACAGTAAATGTCAGAAATTGGGAATTATTAATTTATTATTATCTTTTTTTTTTTTTTTTTTTTTTTTTTTAAAGTTCCCAATGTTGTTTTGAAGCAGTTTAAAGGTTCAGTCTCCCTAAACCCTTCCTTTCCATAAGCCTACTTTGCTCTGATTAATTAGATAGCCCAGTATGTTGTGATTGGCCTAATGCATAGAGCAGTAGTCACCAAGTTCGGTCCTGGAGGGCCGGTGTCCTGCAGAGTTTAGCTCCAACCTGCCTTAACACAGCCGCCTGGAAGCTTCAAGTATACCTATTAAGAGCTTGATTAGCTGCTTCAGGTGTGTTTGATTAGGGT
>JAUMHR010000072.1:5416978-5428832 GCA_032361145.1 Enteromius fasciolatus | reverse complement strand
ACACTCTAGCATCATAGCAGTGATGTTTTATGCTGAACATGTGAATAGTCTAGTTTGTGAGTAGGCCTACTGAACATATTAGCAACCACCTACTGCAACATTCATCCAAAAACAAATTAACAACAACATTGCAGCATGCTAACCAAACAAAACATCTTAACAATTATGGTGGAAACTCTCGCAAAGTACCACTTTTTCCCAGAATGTAAGTAGTACCTGTCCCTGCAAATGTGAAAATCTATTTGTGAGTTCTGAACATTCTAGCAACCGCCCTGAATAGTCTTGATCTTTTTAGTGGATCAAAAACACAGTGTTTGACCAGTTTAGTCCAATTCCCAACTAAGTGACACTTATGAATCAGTTAGAGAATCAAAACCATACAGTGTGATCAGTGTATTCCAATATATGACAATATAGCATTGAGTTGGTTCTTTTGAGTGTATCAAAACAACAGCTCATACAATGTTACAGTTATATTGCACGTACTATAACAGTTGGTTGTTCGAATAAACATTTGATGTACAAATCAATGAATAGTGTTAGTAGTTAAGGCCAATTATTGTATTTCCTTTATATTGTCTCAAGCAATACACAATTTGTATTGTGAATTTATTGCTAAAATAACCTTATTTGGCTAAAAGGTATGATTTCCATTCCTAATAGGCTCATAAATAAATATCTGCGTATATGTGTTAATGCATTTATGGTTCAGAAAGACTTGGTTTTCAGCTTTGATTCTATGCTTGGTCTGGCTGGATTTTATCTTTCCTTTAACATGTCTAAGTCATTCTGTTTCTCTAGGTCTGTTTTCTCATCTTGCTGGTACACATATTGTATGGCCACTGCCTCCATTATTCCAGAGACGTGTTTGGCATTGAAGCCGCTCTACACCTTTCCTAGCTGTTGCAGCAGCTTGTTGTGGGCCCTGGGCTGCTGGGGGTCTTCATGGGTCTCTGCAGGCCCCAGACATGTCTCTTGGCTCCTGGCCCTCTCAGGATAGATTAGCCCTGGGGTAAAATAGAGCCAGACACAACCAGGTCGATGCCAACTTGGGAGCCATGCCAATGTGATACCATCAGGGGCTGCTTACATGAACAATTGGATCTTAACATAATACATTCTTATTATAACTTGGTTGTGCGATCTTATTTTAAGTAGTTGGTCCCTGATTCTTTTGAGTATGTGTATGTGAAGTGGGGTTATTTCAGGAGAGGACACAGGGTGTCTGAAATGTTCAGCCGAACCCATCTACTGTCACATTCACCTCGGTTGCTCTTCACACCACAGCCCAGCACAGCCGAGAGCAGAAAACACTTCAGTGCCATCACAACCCATATGTAGTGTAACCCTATCATTTTGGTTCATAGAGACTTTAAACATGTTTCAAAAGAACGTTATCTGGAACAACCCTGGGTTTCTTGTGGGCCATTTTGTTGCTAGTTTAGATATTTAACCACTAGGGTGCTGGTTCATGCTACATAATTTCAGTGTTGATTTTTCCACATACGCTCTTGAAATTAAAGTGGGACATTATTGGAATTTAAATACATAAATTTAAGTATTGTGGATAAATATAAATGAAAATGTGTAGTCATACGTCTCTTTGTGCTTTGTATCCTACAAAGTTGTCACTTTGTGGTACTTATAGCCTTATCCCTTTGCAAGGACTAAATGAAGTTTAATTGCCTTAATCAAGGTTTGTGATTTTTAATTGTGACCTGAGATTTTAATCACTTGGTCTGCTGGTCAGTGGAATTAATAGCTGTTAATGCAAATTGCCACTGTTGTCAAACGTCAGCGTTTTATAACAGTAAGTATTATTTCTGTACTGTCAGTGTCCATTACTATTCATTTACAGACATTTATAAATGTATATAGAATAAGTGAAAAATGTAAAGTAAATGACAGCATACTACTTAGTCAGAGATTGCACAAGTATAAAGATCTGCTTGCAGCCTGGACTTGAATGTGGCTACTGTTGACATCTTATTTTTCCAGTCAGGCATGGGTAAGAAGGGAGGTCTTTATGCCTGATTACTAATAAAAATTTGCCGGGAGTATCAACTCAGGGGGCTGATGTTGCTGAAGTGACAGAGCCAAAATAGCTAATCTTCACAGTCGCAGTTTCAAGCACTTAGTTTCTCAGTTGTCTGTGAAATAAGCTACTCTATTTCCCTGCACCCTACTCTCTCTCTCTCTCACACACACACACACTAACACACTCTTCCCTGCACTTTGCCCCCCCAATATTTTAAAAACTTATTTAGGTGGACGTGCTTTTAGAAAAGCAAGGCTAGAAATAGTTTACATAAAAGACTAGCCTCAACATTAAATTCTCTCATTATTTCTTCAAATTTCATTATAAATCTGTATGAATGACTTTTATCAAGACCCCTTTATCTGGTCATTCTGTTCAATATGATTAAAATAATCTACTCTTAAAATAGTGTAACCTTCTAACAGCACTGTTTTGTTTTACCTCCCAGGATGTGGAGATCCGAACGAATGCGGCGCTGTACCTCCCTCAGATCAGCGAGCTGCTGAACCGGGTTCCCCGACAGATGCTGCTGCTTCTGAAAACCAACGACCTGCTGAGAGGCATCGAGACTACACTGCAGACCAGAGCCAGCTCCAGCTCCTTCATCAATATGTCCCGCTGCTGTACTCGTGCCATTGCCAGGTAAGACATCAGAGATAGCAAAGTGGTTGCCGTTTCATTTCTCAATTTGAGATATAGTGTTTTAGATAGATTAACCCAGATTACTGTAGCTTATTAGAAGGATTTCTGAAGACGCTGTAATGATGCTAAAAACATCTTAAACATCTGGTTATTTTAAATCATAGTAATAATGATAAAATGCCATAAAACTACTGTTTAGATCCCACTTTCAGAATCTGCAAAATGTTAATTATTTTACCAAAATAATTCTGGATAATACAGAATGCATGTTGTTGTTTATTTAATACTGACCTGAATAATTTTCTGAATAACAAACAAGGAACTCATGAACAACTATTACTTATTATTTATAAAAAAATAAAAAATAAAAAAAAGACATGGTTTTAAGAATCAAGAGATGTAAACTTTTGAATGGGGTCATTTATATATTCTGGTTTCTGGTTAGTGCTAAAACAGTAACATGCATTTTGTATGATTCAAATAATGAATAATTAAATAATAATTAAATAAAATTATTAAATAATATAAACTTCGATTATATATGTTATATATATATACAGTATATACAGTGAGGTCAATAAGTATTTGATTACCCTGTGATTTTGCAAGTTCTTTTACTGTTACAGTTTTCAACATAGGTGCATTTCCACTGTGAGAGATCGGAAATCACATTGTATGATTTTTAACAATTTATTTGGAAAATCACAGGGTGCTCAGATACTTATTGACTTCACTTTATATACAGTCAAAAATATTTGTATCCTTGACAAATATGGTCAAAATTAATGCAAAATTAATCTGCATTTTTAGTCCTTTTGATCTTTTATTTTAGAAATTCACAAAAATCTAAGCTTTTATTGGATAATAAGAATTTAAAAAGGGGGTGGGCTGGGGGGGGGGTGTCCTTATGAAATGTTTTTCTTCAATCAATCAGTCAATCAATCAATCAAACACTTTTATTTATATAGCACTTTGAACAATACAGATTGTAGCAAAGCACTGAACATTATCATATAAAATCGTATAAATACACGTTGAGTAAAATTTCCATTCATATTCACCATTTTGAGCACTCCAAGGTGATTATGAACATGAAATTATCAAGCGATGGCTTCCTGTTTCACAGAAATATAAATTCCTCAAATTCCCTTAAAGGGGTCATATGATGCGATTTCCTTTCTCTTTGGAGTGTTACAAAGTTGCAAACACTAAAGTCTCAAAATCAAAGAGATATTCTTTTATAAAAGTTATGATAAATATGTGTGTGTGTGTATGTATATTAGTGCTGTTAAACGAGTAATTGCATTTAATCACATCCAACACAAAGGTTTTTGTTTACATAATATATCTATGTGTACTGTGGATATTCATTATGTATATATAAATACACCCACATGCATTTTTTGTTATTTATAATATAAATTATAATTTAAATTATATGAATATATAAATGCATCTCTTTTTTTTTAAATCTCTTCTCTACAATGGTTCTGCCATATTCAGTGCCACATCACTTTGAATAGTCACAAGGTTAAAGTTTCAGCAGCCGAACGAACCGGTTCCCACACATTAGGAGTATGTCTGCTCTTAAACGCTTCATTCTCTGTTCAGTGGGCTCTCATTGGCTCATCTCTGCGTGTCTGCTGTGGAGCTCAAGTCCCTGATGTTATCTCAGTGCTCAAAGACAGTGTCATCTCTCTCACACCAGTAACCCACAGACACTATCCCACGCGCCACAGGAACTCTCGTTCATTTAAGCAGACTCGGTGGGATCTCACAGAGCATTTAAATGCACTCAGAAACACAGCCCCTCAGTCCAACCTCCCCCCACTGAAATGAATGCCACTATATTGTACTACATTGTACTTTCCACAGCAGTGAGCAGTGATCATATTGATTTATTCTCACCATTCTAATGAAGAATACAATGATTGGAGGAGAAAATCGTTGGGATTTGAAAGAGGGCTCCTGACAGTTGTCAACGCGGAGACGCTCACGTCTGCTCGTAAAGGATTTCAGCGCGATACAGAAAGAAAGAAGCACCCAGACATGAAACTCAATGTCATCTGCCTCAGCGCCTCTTTATTAAAACCAAATGGCAGAAAAGTGCGGAATGCAGAATCTAAAATCCATTACCAATTGCTGTGCTCACAGAAACAGCAGAAAAAGGAAAAAGACAGACCTAGAGAAGTAACCGGACCATCACACACTGATTCAGCTTGATGTGAGCTGAAATGTTTGCAGTATCGTCTATTACGGCGAGTTAGGTTTTTAAAGTACAAGCTGTAGGAATAGTTCATCCAAAAATGAAAATCCTGCCATCATTTACTCACCCTCAGACCTGTAAGGCTATCTTTTTTATTTGTGGATCACAAAAGCAGACAATTGCTATGCAAGACGTACAACAAAAACACAGAAAAAACTAATACACAGTAAAACTTCATAAAGTTAAAGCAATTGATTTTCAGCGCCATACAAAGAATCTGAAGAGAAAAAAGCTTGCATCTAGCCTGTGTCTGCATCCAGTATTCAAAAATGGCATGCTATAAAATCTACCAGATGCCTTGGAAAACAGTGTTTTGTGGTGTTTTAATCAGAGCTACACCACGAACTGTCTATAAAATGACATAAACCTTAGTGCTTTTGTGTCGCGCTGATAAAATGAACAGCATACTTGTTTGGAACGATATGAAGGTGACGGAATTTTCATTTTTAAATGAACTACTTCTTTAAAGAACAGAAACACTGTTCATTGTTTGTAGTTTACACAACCCACTCACTTTTCTTTGAAACAGACACTCTGAAACAACATCGTGAAGAAATTAGGTTATTCGTCTTAGTCTCCCCAGGAAGGCAAAGTGACATTAGCATTCATTCTGTAGCCTCACACTGTTAAGTATTGTTTTCAGCCTCACTGTACAAGTGACTAATGCAATCCATGTGATCACGGTTCTGGAGGTGTCCCTGTGCTTTTTGAAACACTTAATGGTGGCTGGAGAAAATTAGAAGAAAAAAAGCTTCTTTTCTTGTGCTTGCGCATGTTTGATTAGCTTTTTTGTTTTTATGCAACACTGTCCAACAGCTTAAAGTGGATTTTTTTTTGTATAAATCTATTTGTGATGTACTTTGGCATTTTAATTGAAGAAAGAACATTTGAACCGCAGTCAAATTTCTGAATTGTCATTTTATAATTGCTGTAATGGCAACTTCCAGTGAGCTTTAGTCAAGCAAATAATTTAAGACTACTCAAAATGTATTCTAGGTTTATGCAATTGACATTAAGTTTTTCCAGTCCCTCCATCAGACTCCATTTTTATTCTTTCTACCTACCGCTGAGCCGCCCACAGAGGATTGTTGGATATCAAATGAAGAATCATTTATGCAGCTCTCAAAGATCTACCAGATGAAGGCGGGATGTTATGATATATTTGTTTCAAATGTGCATTAATGCCTCTGGTTCCTGTGTAGGTAGTCATTTTCAGGTTTCAGAAACATGCATGGTAATAAGAAACGAGGAGGACTGCAGGTGCATGCTGGATTCACTCTTTCTGTCACTCTCTGTCTGCTGGCAGGGACAGACATACTGAAAGGCCTCTCGCTGAGCTGGCTTAATAATTCATCTCCCGCTCAGCTGTGATAACATGCACTATATTCCATTTTGGTATATTAAATATGGATAATTGACAAAATAATACTTTAAATATATATCTGCAGGCTGTAAAAAGAACTATAGTGCCACATGTGAAATTAGCTATAATGGAATCACTTACACACACACACACACACACATTACGCTACTGTTCAAAAGTTTGGGGTCAGTAAGATTATTTTTTTGAAAGAAATAATACTTCTATTCAGCAAGGATGGCTCAAGTTGGTCAAAAGTAAAAGTAGAGACACAATATTGCAAAGGATGTACATTTCAAATAAAGGCTATTCTTTTAAAGAATGTCTCAGTTTAAATATGAAAATTAATTTAATAATAGTAAAATAAAATGAATGCATACACACTCAGCTTTGCCACGAGAAGAATAAATTCTGTGTTAAAATAGAAGCAGATTACATTGAAATAATAACATTACAGTTTTTATCGAAGTTTGTTTCCACCATGGAATGAAAAATAAAATAAAGAAATATTTTTTTTTCTATTACATTTCTTTTTCCTCATAGCTCATAACTATGAGGAAAAAGAAATGTGATCTAAAAAATCACAATTTCTTTATTTTATTTTTTTTAGCTTATATCTTAAAAGTCAGATTGTTTAATTTAATTCTGAGTTTAAATCTTACAATTCGGCCATTAATAAAAGGGTAATTGAACTTTAACTGCATTTTTAATTTAAAAAAAAAAGCATCCTTTTGCAGCAAAAAGCTTTAAAAAATCTTACTGGCGTGAAATTTTTTTAGGTGTTTGGATTCGATTTTGTAGCAAAAACCTGCAATTTCACAGTACATGTGTGTATTATATAAATATTTATTAAATAATACTAATACTAAGTCTATGACTGGTAAAGAATATATTGGGTTACATTTTCTCAGCTCAATTCTCCTAGATTTGGCAGGTGTGGTAAAACCCTTCAGACCCTGTGTGCCGAGCATGCAACAAGTTACTGTTGACATTTTTGCAAGATTTCTGGCAGGTGACTATTCGTGACTGACTCCCAGGTTCCCATCAGTCCCTGCTTTCTGTTTCCAGCCTGTATTCTGTTCATTCTGTCGCTGTGCTCCTGTCAGATGGTGGAAATGATACCAGCGTGACATCTCCAGCCTGACACAGCAGCTATGGTCTAAAAAGTCAAACTTGTCCACCTCAAAAAGCTTTGTACGCTTCTAATACTCAGAATTAAGAGCGGGTTTCACCATTACCCTCCTCTTATTTCTCACTCCCCTCATCTTTCTTTTTCCCAAGGGAACGTGTAAGGAAATTAATGTGATTTCACTTACTGTTTGTCAGTTCAAAGCTGTTCACTGTGACAATGTGAGATGCATTCAGGAGAGCGGAGGAGTCATTGTTTTCCCCCCAAGGACATCCCACTACTACTTACTATGGCCTTGACACTGCTGTCTCTCTCTCTCTCACTGTTAATATTACATGACCTAGTGTGGTCTTTCTAAAGTCCTCACTTGTACCACGAAGCCCGAGCCAACACAATCTGAATCATTTACTTTAACCAGTGTAATCTCACCTCTCTTCCGCTGGATCTTAGCCTTTCTTGTCTTTCTCTGTACCTCTCTTTTAGACACAAGAGAAGTAAAACCAAGTCTCGGACCAGGCGACTGCAGATCTCTCTGTCTGAGCATTGGTCTCTGTGTCAGATAGATCTGTATGAACTTATGCTGTGGCTCCGCAGCTGTGCTCTGGCCAGATGGATCTCTTACCTCCTCAACTGCCTACCCTACACAAACTGAGAGCCTCGAATCAAGCCATTACGCCCTCTGTACTGAACTCAACACACTGCCTAGTGCATTGTGGGTTGATTATGGACCGTTTTTAATAAGCTGAAGTAAGAGTCTTTTTTTTTTATTTAACAGGCATGAAAGTTGACTGGTCTCGTGATTAATTAATCATGTGATCAGTAAGGGTGAACAAATGCTCCATGCATGTTTAGCTTCTTTTAAAGAATGATATTTTTTACAGTACTGTAAGTATGCTTGCATCATGCAGTATCTTGATCCAGCATTGAGCTGTCATGTGCACATCACATCTCTGCAGAATTTTATTGGAAAGTCTTCATTTTACATTCCTTCAGATTTCAGATCAAATCAAACATTTAAGCAAAACTGTTAATTTATTTTGGGACTTTTCTTTGTGAAAATGTGGTTTACATGTCATGCTTGATCAGTAATTGAGAGTTTTTATTTATTTATTTATTTTTCTTCATCAAATTGTCAAATTAAACCAAAAAAATAAAAATAAATATATATATATATATATATATATTATAAAAATTATATATTAAAAAAAAAAAAAATATATATATATATATTTTTTTTTTTTTAATTAATAGATTTTTTTTTTATGGAACCCAACAGATGAAAGTAAAATAAATAACATTAATGTTTAAATGAAATTAATGCTTCTCAGTTCTGTACAGATGATCATAATGTTGACTAGGGGCTGTCAGGCTTCAAAAGAAAATAAAGTAATTCATGACTTGTTTTTGCTGTTTTCTGGTCTGTGTTATTGTAGTATTTTTGTAGTATTGTAGTATGTTTTTCACATTTTGAGGATTTTATTTTTTATATTTTCTGTTACTGTTATGTTAGTACTTTTGGGTTTGTAATTTTTATTATATGTATTTTTTAAGTGCTATTTTTCGTAAGTTTATTTAAAGGTAATAGTACTGATTTCAAACTCAAATGATGATCCGGTTACTTTATATAGTCCATGCTGCCATATTTACGCATTTAAACCTTGCTATGTAAAAGACACATTGTGCTAAGAATAATATTTATATGTATCATGATAATCTGATCAAGATGTATGAAGTTTGAATAAATGTAAATGTAAATCTACAAACACATTCTCACTCCACTCTTGGTCAAGACCCTTTTGCGTCGCTTTTTGGAGCTCAACGTACCCCTTTTTAGTCACTTTTCAGCATTAAGGGTCCTCCGTTGTTTTAAATAGGAAACTCTTAGCGTTAATTTGCCGACGCAAAAATTTTTATTGGGTATATATTGGGATATATATAGATATATTGGGTAAAAACAATGGCATTATTTAAATTATATTATTTACACATTTATAAGCATGTAACCCAACCTCTGCCCCTAAACCATCTGTCAATAAAACACAAGATATACTGTAGCAGGCAGATACAACCATCATAATTTATTTGAAAGATGTTAATATTCCAAGTCTTCTGAGGCAAAAAGATTGATTTAAGACAGTAATAGATGGGGTCGCTGTCTCCGGCTTCCGCATACTTCCTGTGTGCTGGTGCAGTCTGTGAGCGATTTCAAAAAATGCCGCTACAAGAACCCTTACGTCAATGTTGGTTGTGAAATGCTGTTGGCTCTTGTGGATCTTGTGACCGATTGTGTCATGCTATGGGATGGGACTATGCTTTCTCAATGAGATGACAGTGAGTTAACGAAGCAGGATCATTTTTACTCTCTTTGGAATGTGACATATGTAATAGCTTCAAAAAGCTATTAAAAAAGGGGTACCTTGAGCTTCAAAAAGTGACGCAAAAGGCTCTTGACCAAGCGTCAAAATGTGAGTTGGAGTTGGAGTGACACTGTTGCGAAGAAAGTATGTTGTATAAGTTTTTTGTATAATGTCCTAATGCTTTTTTTTCCCTCTATTACGTTTGACATGCAAGTATTGTCTCAGAATGCACTGCATGCAGTCCAACGCCATTAGCCATTAGGCCACGACTGCCACTAAGAGTCCATCAGAGCTATTTTTTTCTTTTTTTTTATCCAGAGGGCAAGTTTTGGATCAATTACACCCTGTTCTTCCCTCCCAGGATAGTTTTTTCAGGTTAGACCCCAGTTGAGGGGCTACAGGAGCAGAGCATCACAGAAAAGCCCTCACTTCCCCCAGCCTGAAGGCAACAGCCAGCAGTAAGGAAGTCCAAACCCCGCCATACTAATGCCCTCAGGCTAGAGAGCAGATTTTAGCTGCCAAGCATCGGATGATGGACGCAGTTATCTGCTCAACAAGTCTCTTCCACATCACTCTCTGCTCAGCTCACAGCCAAAACCAAATTGCTGATTCCCAGCTTCAACATCCACAATAATGTGTCATTTACTGTGTCCACAGTTAATCCTGTCAGGCACGAATTGCTGCTATAGTGTGTTTCTAGGAGCCGTGCAAACTTGTAATTAATAATTTCTGTGGATGGGATGCACTCAGTGTACTATTACATTTTTTCTTTCCCTTCAATATTTACTCTTTACGATCTCTGTTGTGTTATCCTTTTATCTGATGTGTTTTTGTTTGTCATATTGGAAAAATTGCCTTGGTTAGCAATAGCTGAGCTGAAGGGTGAGGCCCAAAATGATGAAGGTATAACACTCTCTCTATATTTGTGTGCATGTGTATGCATATACAGTATAAGTGTAAGTTTTAATAAATATGCTTTTTGATGAAATAACAACCTGAGGAACAATAATTCTGCTATCATATTCATATTTCTAACACAAAACACTTCAATGATATGCTGTTGTCTCAATTCCCCGCTTTTCTGCTTTATCTTTCCTTCTCTTGATGAGTCAGAAATGGAAAATCTCTCTCAATCTCTCTCTGCTTAGTCAGAAAAGGACAATGGCTGCTTTTTCCTTATCACTTTCTGTCCATCTCTTAATTAGACTCGACCTCTGTAGGCAAACCCAGAGCCAACGTTAAGCCTGTGTCTGCCCAGAATAAAAAAATCTTGATCAAAAAGCTGAGGCTGGAGCTGCCAAATGTAATCACCCTGGTAATAGGTCTAAAGCCTGCAGTGGGTACAAAAAGACGGCCAGTGTTTCTGTAAGGTGACCGGAGAAGTAGAAGTTCAGCTGTGTTCTTTGGTTTATTTTCAGTAAGGTTGCTTTAAGCTTAATCACTGAAAAATAGTCAAGTTCCCCTTCCAACTATAGTTTTATTAGAATTGTGTGACCTTTGCTCTTTTTTTTTTTTTCCTAAATAAACCTCAAAACAACAGACAACTGTATAAATCACATTCATATTTTACCATCATATTTTACCCAAAAGAATAATTTTTTTGAATTGTAGAACTCTGTAAGAATCACATTTTATATATATATATATATATATATACTGGTGGGCCGTTATCTGTGTTAACGCGAGAATCTTATCGTGCGATTAAAAAAAAAATAAATAACGCCGTTAATCTATTCACAAAGTTGGGTTGGGAGCTGGTTGTATATTACGCAAGCTATGATAAAGCTTTCGTCGGTTTCACACTGCACGTATAAGCAGCGCGTATTTTCTCCGGCGCCCATGTTAACGGATGCTTTACACAGCATGCAGGGCCGCGCAGTAGCGAGTAGCAGCCCAGTCTCACGTTTTTTTTTCCGTGGTACTGACACGATTCTTACTCGACTTTCGTGAATCCAGTCACAAAAATAATGAAATAGTCATGTTCCTGCAACCCAGTCTCATATAAAAACGTACCCCGACTACATTTGTCCAAAGTGCAAAACGTAGAGGGGTTACAATAACG
>JAUMHR010000072.1:5391045-5406990 GCA_032361145.1 Enteromius fasciolatus | reverse complement strand
ACACAAGTTAGTCTGTATTTTGTCACTGGATCGGGTTAATTTTGATAAAATTGCAGACAATTTCATCAGACTAAATCAATGGCAATTATATAAATAAAAATGTAGATGCTTTAGATGCAAAAATGGGATTTCAGCAATGAAAGCATTAAAATGAAATACACATTTAGTATTCCTCCTTCATAGGAAATACTTTTTTTAAATATATATTTTAAACAGTTCTAATAAAAATTTGGTTTTGTTAGATTCTTTTTCTTAGGGTAGTCCATGCAAGAATGGACTATAAATAAATAAATAAATAAAAAACAATTTCCGCCATATAAAAAAAATGGCATATTCAAATTTTGCAAGAAGATGAAGCATTAGGCTCATCTAAAGCATAATTGGCAACGTATGTGCAGGCAGTGATGTATTTCCTGTGGTGTTCCTCTACCCTTGCGGCTCTACACTTCTATTTAAAGCAAGCAGAATCGGCTTGACATAGATAAGTTCCTCTTGGCTCGAAAATAAATGGTCATGTTGAGGAATGAGCCAATGAAGACTTTTTAAGATGGCAGTGTAATCACAGTAATTAGAGTCGAGGTGGGAGGACGGAGCACTCAGGAGCCAAGATGAAAGATCCACCGCTGCTGTAGAACAACGTGAAACGGTGTGCATTATGCTCACTTATTGTTTACATTTTTGCAAGAAAAGAATCGTTCCAAACCATCTCATCCTCTTCCCAGAAACGCATTTAAAAAAACAAAAACTGTTTGGAAGGAGTTTCAGAGACTGGCAGACAAGAGGAGGACAGGGGAGGAAGTCGATGAAGTCAGATAACAGATTCAGAGAGACAGAAGTAGCTAGAGTGAGATAATCTCTATAGAATCAGCTCTGGGAAATTTAATGGAAGTTGGACCGATCTAGGGACAGGACGTGTCTAGTGTAATGCACTTATGATGTCAGGGCGAGTAATGAGCCACCCGACATCAAGGAAATGAGGCTTTGATAATGTCTGCATTCCCAGAACTCAGGCAATGCCTATACTTCTTTGAAAAGAAAAGAGGCATATAGGAAAAGCTTTTGTTGTGTTGTTTTTTTGTTGTTTTGTAATTTTAGTAAAATGCATTTTATTTTTCTTTCTCATTTTAAAATGCTTTTTAACATTTTAAGTGTAAACTCGATCTTGTTAAACACCCCCCTCCCCCCCACAGATGACAGTTCATACTTTATAAACCATTGTTCCAACATTAATAGTCATTAGTAAGCAGTTTATAAATACATCTATAAATGCCTTCTTGATTTATAAGCATATCTATTACAAACATGATTTAAAGGCTAAGTTATCGTCCTAAAAGACAAAAAAAAAAAACAAAAAAAAAACACAGAGAAATACAGAACTATTCATCTTTCATATTTGTTGAAAAAACAACAAATATGAAACTGTACACTTAAGTTTTTTTTTTTCTATGAAAATTGCAGAGGTTTGTTTTTCATTTATCAAGTGTATAGTCGTATGGTTTTATTTTTTGCATCTTGAAAAATATATCTGTGTTCTGTATCCCTTTGTGTTGTGTTTGTTTAACATTTCTGTTTGGAAGATAAATGAGTCTTTACGTCTCCTTTATAAATGCTTTACAAGGTATAAATAGCCCTCACTTTAGATGAGCTCACAAAAACAGATGGCTGGCAACTACTAAATGTTTTATAACTACCTGACTTAATCATTAATTGCAGCAGGAACATGTGTTAATAATGCATTTATTAACGCACTGAGCAACTATTGCCACGTGTCTAAATAATAAGATTTAATAACGTACATTTAAAAAATATATTAATCATTTACTTAGACTTTCTAAATGATCTTATTAAACACTGACAACTCCTGAATAACTGGTTTGTAAATAACGTATTAATTTAGAAAGGATAAATTGATCATTAATAAAGGCATTTGTACAGTAGCTGTATTTATAAACTTCTTACTAATGCATATTAATGCTGGAACAATGGTTTATAAAGTATTTAACTAATTTTAACTTAATTAAAGAATTGAGTATTTACTAATGCTTAACTAATGGTTCATATGTGTAGTTATGCTGATCTCAGTATGCCTTTGGCACTGTGAAGTCATGTTTGTGTTTGTTTGTGGGTAGTGTCAAAACAGAAATATGAAGAGTTACTGAGAATTACAATAGTGTATTATAATAATAGTAGTGATGGGAATAATTCTTAGGCCTAAAAATGTAACGTGTAAGGCTGTGACCTGAGATAGGGTAGAGGAAGTCAGACCAGCTGTAAACGTGAGACACAGATATTCTCCAGCACAGCTTCAGTGTGGAGGGCTTGAGCAGATGCTCACAGAAGGTTGATCACAGAAAGAGAGAAAGAGATGTGCGATATGGAGATCTTGCTTGATGAATGTGAGAACCTCAGAGGAAATGTCAGTGAATGCTCCAGTGACTCAGTATGTTATCGCTCTTTTTTTCTCTCTCTAGTTTTCTATCTTTCTCTTTGTTTCTATCTGTCAGATTGTCTCTCTCTACACTGTATCTCCTTTTTCTTAATGCCATTCTGGCTCTTCTGTCTTACACACACACACACACACAAAGAATATTTTTCATCTCCATACTCTTTCAGTCCTCCTCCTCAATGAAATATAACTTAAATATATTTTTGTTAATTTGGAGTTATTCATACTTCCTATTTTGTCAATTATTTCTGTTTTATATGTATATATATATAAACATATATATCTTTAAAATATATTGTCCGAAGTCTTTTTTTAAAATAACAATGATTTGATTTAAAGTGCCCCTATGGGTAATTAAAGGTTAATATTTTGCATGCAAGATCAAAAAACTATTTCATTGTCTTAAAATTATTCATTTATTTTTACCTTATTTGCTCAACGACTCCCAAATGATTCGTTTAACAATTAATTTTTCCAAACCCCTCCTTGGTGATGCTAATCTGTGGTCATTGGTCGATTTTATTTAAGTCAAGTCAGCATGTGCACGCACAACATGTGGGCCGGCAATAGGCTAATATTTCATGTTGACGTCAAGAGGAAACGGCATGGCATTTGTTTTAAAAATGACTCCTTTTAGTGATTCAGAGTCGATACTTTCTTTTGAGAGACGGTAACTTTATATGCGGTGTACTTTCATATTTCAAACTTTTGAAGCTAATTCAGAAACGTCTCACACATCATGGCGTTTGTTTACATGACTTGCAAAAAACTAATAATGAGGCCTCGCATTTGAGGTTTGTACTGCAATATTTCATGTAATCTGTCTATACTGAAAAAATCATATATGTTTTCAGATGTCATTAAAGTAAATATGTTTGAATACGCAAAACAAGAATCAAAATATTTATTTTGCAATATTTTTATATGTTTTAGTTATTTAAATTTGCTCATATATTTTTTAACCTTTTAGCATATATTTTGTATGTTTACGTTGTCCAAAATATTTTCGCTTCACAAATGGACCTGGTCGACTTTCACAATTTGGACAATATCTTATTCTGTGTTCTGCAGAATAATTAAAATTGTATGCATTTAAAATGTATAAATAATGGAAAAACTATCCCTTTAACTGATTATTTGCAGTGTACATTCACCCTGGAGGTTAAATTATGGTGTATACAGTTTATTATTGTACCCCCAGCAGGAAGCTCTTCTCTATTTTATCCGATTTAATGAAATGGTGGCTTTAGATTTGCTCCGACTAAGACTTAAAATCATGCCGCAGAAACCTGACTTTCTTATGCGCTTTGCAAACAGAGGCCTTTCATAGTAAAGCCAGCCATTATGCAGTGACTGAACTTATCCTTTTTTCCCTTATCATCCTTTTACAACAAAGCTTGTGTTGCTTGTCTGATTTCCTCTGACACTAGACTTGAATAAGAGTGTGTGTGAGAGAAAAAGATGCCTTGGCTGGTCCCTCAGCTGTATGGAAACTAAGAAAAGCAAAGAAAAATACTTACTACAACAAGAAATACTAGTTTAAAAGTAAACCCTGGAAATGATAACTCCATAGGTCAGTCTTCCAGAGCAAAGTTAAACAGAATATGAGAACAGAGCTGTCAGTCTCTTCCGGCATGCTCTCTTTTCAGCTTGTGTCATCAGCTGCAACACAGGAAGCTCAGGAATGTGAGTGTGTCAGTCAATATGTTGTTTACTTAGTCAATCTAAGTAAATCTGCTCTGAACTCATACCTGCGGGCGCAACATTGATCCACTTGACCCAGGCGGCTTCCAGGTTTAATTGAAAAAGAACAGCTGAGACCTTTATGAATTAACTGCAGAAATCAATATGTGCAGAATGCCACCCTGTAAACTCTCTCCTTACACGCTGACGGTGCCAGAGCAGCTAGCAGGCGGGTTGTTTGCAGTGCTTAGGAGAGTAAACAGATGGTTTCCTTTGCTGCCGGTACTGTACAGGTGTACTGTACTGTTTTTTTGCGCTAAGATTGTTAGTGAGTGTGAAGGCTGTCATCTGTTCCTCTCTTTTGTTTTATGTCACCATATATTGAATGACAACAGGTGGCAAACATCCTGCTGTAATGCTTCAGTATAAATCTACTGCAGATAAAACTCTCAGTCACATGCTGTGTGGCAAGTCTGCTGTATTTACATGGGAACGTTAAAGGAATAGTTCACCCAAAATGAAAAAAAGCGGATAGTTTATTTACTCTTAGGCTATTCGAGATGTAGATGAGTTTGTTTTCAGCCATGTTGCTTCACATGCAGATTCTGTGCACATAAATTCTTGATTAATATTAACTGAAAGATTGTTACTTTAATTCAAAATTATTAGGTAAAAAAATAAAGCATGCACAGACGAATCGTTTGCAGTGAGAACAATGTCATGCATTTAGAAAATAGATAAAAATCATGGAATGTCCATTGAGTTTTGAAATATTTGACCATGTTTAGTCCAGTTCCACATATTTAATATCTGTCTTGGCCTACTTAAATTTGATGTGTATCTATCTATCTATCTATCTATCTATCTATCTATATATATATATATATATATATATATATATATGTCACTTTCTTCATATATGTGACCACTAAACCAGTCATAAAAGTTTCTTTTTTGAAATTGAGTAAATAAGCTTTTCATTGATGTATGATTTGTTAGAATAGGGCAATACTTAGCTAGATACAACTACACTGTAAAAAGAAATCCGTAAAATTTACGATAAAAAAAGACAGCAGCTGTGGATGCCGGAATAAAACCATGAAAAATGTTATCAATATTTTTTATTTTAAATTTACAGTTAAATACTGTAATTTCTAATAAGAAACCGTAAAAACTAATATACTGGTTATTAATCAACCTATTAAAGTAGTGAAATCTGTTTTGTACCTTTGAAATACACTGATAACTACCAAATGCAGGTGGTGATGAGAAAGTCACATGATGAACCAAAGCTCATCACAGGTAGCTTTTAAAAAGTAACACATATAGAAGGTGCTCAGTCTCATTCACACAAGCACTAAACACCATCATGGTAAGAATGATCAAACTGAAATGTACAAAAAACATTCATTTAACAACATTACATGTACCATACAACCCTAATAAACATAACTGATACAAAAAAACTAAGAAACACATAGTTTATTTAAAGAAAAAATTTAAATATAAAATGCAATGCAGGGAATTCTTGGAATGTCAGTTTACGTTTTTCCCTGTAAATTTAACAGGAATTTACCATTAACCATTTAACAGGTTTTTACATTGTAGCATTTTCACTGTTTTTGCCATTAAATTGACGGCCATTTATTACAGTGTAATGCATGTTACTAATCATAAATGACATTTCAATATATTTCTGGTATGAAATTTGCTAAATATCTTCATGGAACATGATCTTTACTTAATATCTTAATGATTTCTGGCATCATCATAATAATTTTGACCCATACAGTGCATTTCTGGCTATTACTATAGACAAACCCATGCTACTTAAGACTGGTTTCGTGTTCCAGGGTTGCATAGCTTTATATGTACACAGAGTATCAGTTTCTCCTGTACTGCAGAAGATAAAAGAGCATAGAGTTTGCATGAAAGCAACAGCAGTGACATGCTACCTGACCTGGTTGTGTAAAGTGCAATAGTAATGGAAATTTGTTGGAATTGAGTGAATGAGGAAGATGTCAAGCTTTCAGGTGAAAGGACTGTTTACTAGAAGGGGGTTTGGAAAGCTTGTCTTTGTGTAGTGTCTAAAATGTCCTAAAGGGGATAAAGAGAGCCAGTCTGTCACACAGGGCCTGTAGATGCCTCAAGACCTATTAGTCTTTGGTGAATACTGGAATGAACAAGCACATAAAAGAGTGCAACCCTAACTTTCATTCTTACTGTGTGAATGAGACCAAAACACAGGCACTGCATGTGATAAAGCGCTACTAGAAGAATCCCAACATACTTACCTCCGATAGCTTTTCTGCCTCAAACACGTATCATACAGCTTCAAATGGGCTTGACTCTGCAGGCCGTAGAGGTTCGATCCGTTCAACTCGGAGACACACTCAATATAATGTAGGATCTATGATGGATCATTTGGGCTGCAAATCAATGACGTGGTCAACACCTATCGATTGCAATGTTAGTTTTTTGAGCGTGCAGATTTCACTTGCATCCCAAGTAGCATCTGGAAAATAGCTTTTTACTCTTTTGGAAGTCAAAATATATTGCCACTAAACTCCATTCAACTAAAAAAAAGAAGCTGAAGCACAGCAGTTGTGTCTGTGGTAAAGTTCAACACCAAAGATGGCAGATTCTCTCAGACCTTTCTTCTGACATAAGTAAGTGCACCCACAAGAAAAAAGACTCACAAATTAACTGATCATGTTACAGTGGGAACACCCCCTTTAAGGAAAATGATTGCACACTATTATAGAGTATAATATATATATATATATATTTCTTTTTTTTTTTTTTAAGGGGTACATGACAATTACATACATTTGGGTCAAATTAGAGTCATAGATGTAAAAAATAAATGCTGAATGGTCAAAGGTGAAAAGCTGAAAAACTCTGGAGAGGTTCTTTAAATAAGGGTCTATGGATGTGACCCTTTTAGAGTACAGTTCATGAAAAATAAAATCAATAAATCAAATAACTACATTTTGTTTTTAGATATTCTTGACAATTCTGCAAAGCCAGCTTCTTTCTAATAGGCAACTAAAAACATTAGCGATTGTTTTATTGAAAACTGTCCAGAAATGCGCATTCACTCACATAATACGCGTTTCTTGCAGTTATTGTTGCGAAATGACACACTATACTTTTAATTTTCACCTAGTCCTGCTAAGAGAAGGTGACTAATCTTTAGAAGAAACGGCGCATTTCTGAGAGGACGTCATCAAGTCAACATGGATCCACAAACGTAAGCAGCCACCTCGTTGATATTTCGTGTCCCTTTCGCTATATACATGTACCTACCGCTTTGAAAAGAAACTCGTTTGTTTTTGGCCGAGTTTTCTCTTAGATTTCCACTACACCTTTAAATAGCGCGAGCCTCGCAGTAAGAGGAAGGCGGGGTCGCGCGGCGCGTGTGTGAAAATCTCGTGATTGTCCAACAGTATCTCTGAGCGCGCGGCTCTCTGTACCTGCAAGCGAGCACAGAACGAGGGTAAAACATCCTCACACAAGACCGCGAAAAAACGACATTTAGCGGTGTGGACCAAACATATAGAGCCTGTTGGGAATGTAATGTGGATTATTACGCTTTGGGATATTTTTGCGAAAACTGAGGTTAGTCTGTTTCTTTTTCTGGTACGGAATTATTGAAAGCTCGCCGGGATGTTATAAGTTCATCACTTGCTTAGTTGGCTTGTTTTTGCATTGTAAATCACGGTTGTTGCTTAATTTCACTTTTATTATTTGACCGCGGCGTGTTGCACGGAATCAAAATAAATGACATTCGCGTTGTTTCGCGGAGAAGCACGAAAAAATACCAAACTACATTATTATTATTCAGGCCCACAACGCAAGAAACGAAAAAAGGTTTCACACACGCTGTCTAACTTTAAAAATACATTTACGAGTGTTTATTTGCCACGGATAGACGGTCATCTTCTGTACAGAGCTCAGTGTGGAAACAGTAGCATATTTCTGTCAAGAGTTGACCGAGACAAAATCTTAGGCACAAAAATAAACGTGCACTGCCTCTTTTTTGTCAGCTGCCTGAAATATCACAGAATATTTCGTTTATTAATTAATAAGTTAGAGAGCATAGGCCTGTATTCTTGTTGTAAACGCGAAAAAAAGCACGCCTTTTCCTCCGTAAACATGTAGCAAACAATTTCGCGCTTTGCTCTCAGGAGACCTGTGTTTTTTCTTAATCTGTAAAAGTAGCTGTGAATAATGAATAAGAGTTCTCAGGTGTCTGTGGAGCCCTTGATCAACTGCCACTCAGGATAAACAACACGCATGCCCACTGCAGGTCCATCCTTATGAATGCACCTAGACATGGACCGGTCAAACACACAGGAACGCACATCCCTGTTCTTTTCTAGCGCACGCATTAACATTTGCTACACATTAATTTGACTAAAATGCATTTTTAGGATGCACACGTTTGGTGTACTTAGTCTAATGCATTTTACTAATACGATATATGTATTGTTTTTTTATTAGACAAAATGTATAGGGACATTTAAGAAGAGTCTTTTGTTTAAAAAATATATTTATTTAAAAATGCATTAACAGTTCAAGGGTGGCTATTAACACGTTGCAGTGATTTAAGAATATTCACAATCCCTTATAAATTATTAGATCTAAACATCAGTCTTGATATCACAATAATCGAAATGTTAGAATTTTTTTAACTGATATTTTGCACGTTTGCATATATAACGTGCGCATTCAGCTCTTTTTGTCTCGCTTTGAAGTGCTCAAGTGAGTACAGTGCATTATTAGAATATCTTAATTCGTTCTCATCAATTTGTAGTGGCTCATTTAGATCTCCTGGAATTTAATAGACTTTGGTAATAATCCAGTATAACACACACGCGCTCAAACACACTCATTTTAAAGGCAGACCTTTCAGGCTTGTGCTTTTTTTTGGTCAAAATAATAATTGGGCTGGACACATTGTATTTGTGTCTTATCTTTTTTGATGAAATGTGAACACATCCACCCAGACAGTATCGTTTGTCCTCAGAATTGTCGGGGTAGATAATATTTCCAGAGCGCGGCCTTGTCTCACACACACACACACACACACACACACACACACACACACATTCATCGACATTTTTTTCCACAGCTGACAGAAATGAAAATGAACACGTATGTCTGAATTAAAATAATATATCACATATTTATTCGAGCGTGTTTAATTTCTCCATGGCGCTCGTGTATAATTTCACCCTGTGGTGTTTTGTGACCTCTTTTGTGTGAAATATAATGCAGTGTCCTCTCACCAAAATGTACAATTATTTTGTCCGTCTCTTTATACATGTGCAGATTTATTTGTTAGGCTGACGTGAATTATTTTAAATGACTGAATTGTGCACTAATAATATAGATTAAAAGCGAGATTTCGGTGTATTAGAGCACATTTTGTGTGTATATTGTGCAGCATTTCAAACGGGTGAAACGAAGCGAAATGCTGTTTTAAAAACGAAATATTGGAGCACAAAAACCTTTTAAATGGAATAATCCATATAAACGATTTTTGCCTAAAATGTACGTTTCATATATATATTAAATCGCATTACACGTTAGCAAAATGTAAAATAAAAGGGCATTTGTATTGTTTCGTTTCCTTGTGTTTTGTATCGTTTTGTTCACGGGTGTTGGTTATAATCATCCATTTACATAACAAGCCAAGACAGCTAAATTATTTTAATGCAACCGATGTATTTTTCCACATAGATAAACGAATTAGAATAATTCACACTAATAATTCTAAAACTAAAAAAAATAGATGAAATAGATATTGAATGACGCTATGTAAAATATAATGTTTTTTTTTTGTTTGCCGAGTATGATAAGTACACAAAACACATTTCCCAATTTTGTAACGAATATCATTTTTCCGCGTTTGTTTTTTTTTCTTCTCTCTTTTTTTATTCTTCCAAATCGCCTTTTTTCTCTGTGTCGCATTAAAGAATATTTCCTATTGGCGTTGTGTAATGCTCAGCTTCCAAAACACTCATCGAATGTGCTCTGCCTTTCCAATGCACCGCAGTGTGACGTGATCTTTCTGTCTTGATCAGAGCCTATATAATGCACACGCTCCACACCTTTACCACAGTGAGATCTGGTCATAAATCATATTCCTAATCCTCTGTTTCTGATTAGGAGGGGTATTATAGTGAATCATGGCACAAGGATGGTGTGTTTTGGCAAGGTGATGTAATGCTGTAAACTACTGCTGCAGAACCCTCCCGCTTTAATCTGCTCCCAAGTTGCTGTTCCTCTGCAGTGGGGTGTTTTAGGGGGTTGCTGGTGGTACCCGTGCCCGCTCTGGGTTGCTGGGGGGAGGCTATACGAGGCCAGGTAGGAGCCTCACGCCTCTCATTCGCCGGCTGGCAGCCCAGGAGGAGAGCACCGGACGCTGATGTCATCCATTTTGGCCCAGCTCTACCTCGCCCACACCTCCGCTCCACTACGCGGATGCTCGACGGCAACCGTGTCACGTACGGAGCCGAGCTCGCTGAAATGGCGTGCGCCTCCTCCCAAAGCCTCCATGATATCATCGGGGCGCACTGGAGGACATTTTGTCGCAGCTCTTCTGGTGTAATGGCAGAACGTAATTGAGGCACCTGTGGTAAAACCCAGCTTTGTGTGTCTGATGAATGGTTGGGCCTGCTGTCATTAACGTGCCCCCCTTCCTCCATTACACCTCCTTCTCCTACTCGCCGACTTTTTAAGCAGGATCCAAATGCAGGGGTTTTATTTTGTGGTGTCGTGTGCCATTCCCAGTGGGGTGTGTCAATCACATATCAATGAGGACAATGATGTGCTCAGTTTAGCCTTTTCACCTCTCTCCTCCTCTTCGCAAGCCCTCGTCTGACAAAAAAAGAAAAAGAGAAAGCACACATGCATATTTCGAGGTGTGGGCGCGAGCCAACGTGGAGTATCTGTTACAAGCATGCGGTCTCTCACTCTTTTTCCCCTCTTCAGCTGCAGCAGGCAGAGCTCTGGTGGCATGCATTGTGTTTCGGCTCGGTTGAATCGCGTGGGCTGGTAGCGCTATTGTCCTACCGTACCTGCTGCCTACGCCTCTGGCAAGGACACGGGCAATATTAGATGTCTATTAGGTTACACCTCGCATGTTGCCATGTAATTGGAGCCTATTCATTTATGCACGTAGGGGACACATGTTAAGAGGAGCCGGAGCTGCGTTTTGCCTTCACAAGTCCTGCTAATCTGTGCTGGTTCGAGGCCAAACGTCAGTTTAGCATGGGAATCTTCTCTCATATTTGTATAACAAAATAGGCTATTTTGTTTGCGCTTAAGGATGTGTTAAAAAAAACTAACTAATTATTTTAATCCATAAAATAAACATTTCCATTGTATTTTTAATGCATCTTATGCAACATTCCTTTAAAAATAATAAAAGCAACAACAATAATAATAATAATAAAAATGCACAATAATATTTAGATTTTAATATCATCTTTATTCATTGTATTTTTCCCCAAACGGTTCAAAATTAAGGACCACACCTAAATTAAATATTTTAATTAAAAATATATATATTTTTTTAGACCTAGTGTTTAGATAATTATGGTGCTGGAAATGTATATGTCATGGGAATGTGTCAGCATGAATATTATTGTTTCATGCATTGTGCATCCTGCAGAAAGCCTTTTAATTTTCCACATCATCAGATAAACACAGACTCGCTGCTATTGAATGATAGCTGGGGCTGCCATGTGAATAATGCTGGTAATTTACACACTAGATGACCGATAACACACATGAATCTTTTCGGTAAAATGCCTCTAAAATAGAAACTTTTAATTAGGCTTTATCAGGAGTTGCATTTTACAAAATGACTAGAGACTTATTCAAATGCAGCTTTTCATGATTATAATTATAAGTGTACTGAATTGTTTTGTTACATAATATATTTGAATGCTTTTGTGTTTTATGCATAAAAGTCACACACTCGATGGACTGACACATCTGTGGATTCGTTTGTAATTTGATGCTTTTCTATTTTGACAGCTATTGTGCGCTAGACGGGGGAGAGTAACCGTATGGACTACATTACCCACAAGGCATCATGCAGTCTGCGCTGGTTTCCCTAAATATAGAAAGAGTCCGACCTGGAGGACCTGTCTGGGTGATTGAGGTCTGAGGAGATACCAGAAGAAAACAGCACCTCAGCAGACACACAGCACCTCATCTGCTCCTCTTCTCACGTTGGACCATTCCAGAAAACGTGGAAGAAGTACTTTTATTGTCGCCTGATAGAGATTGGATTGTTGTGCAATGTCATTGGCCTTATGACTGTTATTTAAGACTGTTCTCCTCCTAACTCCCTCTCCTCTTTTAGGATATTTTTTGTTTGTCGCTGCGTTGACGATCTCACCTCTTCTTTAGTATCTCTGGGCATACTGTGGGATGTACTTTGGATATACTGACCTTTGAACCAAAGCGTATTCAATGATTTCCTTCTGTTCAGGATAATAACCCCAAATCTCCAGCACTTTTACAATGAATTTCTTCAGATTCCCAGTCCAGTTGCAGCTGCTGATCAGTACTGTGCTTGGGCCCTGCTTGGGCCTGGAGTTTACAGGGTCGCAAGGCCAGTGGGCACGCTATCTCCGCTGGGACGCCAGCACCAGAAGTGACCTCAGCTTCCAGTTCAAAACAGACGTGTCCACCGCCTTAATCCTGTACTTTGACGATGGCGGCTTCTGCGACTTCCTGCAACTCATGGTGGTCGAAGGGAAGCTCCAGTTGCAGTTCGGCATTGACTGCGCCGAGACCACAGTCGTATCGGACAAGCGAGTCAATGACAGCAGCTGGCATTCTG
The DNA here is from genome assembly GCA_032361145.1 of Enteromius fasciolatus. Lineage (NCBI taxonomy): Eukaryota > Metazoa > Chordata > Actinopteri > Cypriniformes > Cyprinidae > Enteromius > Enteromius fasciolatus. The sequence goes on along the minus strand of JAUMHR010000072.1, from coordinate 5,393,995 downwards.
CCACTCTGAGCAGGTACAACCTGAGAACTGTGCTGGTTCTGGACGGAGTGAGCAAATCGGGTGAGGTGCGGCCACAGAGGCAGTACATGAAGATCGTTAGTGACCTCTTCCTGGGTGGAGTCCCTCAAGATATTCGCATTTCTGTGCTCACTCTCCCGACAGTGAAGGATCTTCCACAGTTTAAGGGAATTATCAGGGAACTGAAGTACAATAACAAGGAACCTATTCTGCTGAGCAGCCAGAGGGTCCGCATGGACATAGAAGGGATCTGCATGGAGAACCCATGCGAGAATGGAGGAACGTGCTCCGTTGTGGATGGGGAACTGCTTTGTGATTGTTCTAAGACGGAATACGTTGGCCGATTCTGCAACGAAGGTAAAACTTTATATTTTACAGCAAATGCAGTCTTGACTGTGTACTGGATATGCAATGTAAAATCTTTTTTCCAATGTTTACTGGCACCCGTCTAATTATACTTGAAATTGCTGAAATGTGAATAATGTTTCCCAGAATCCTTCATGTTACTGACGTTTGACTCTGAGGTCCAGGTTAATGGCGTCTCTTAGCTTGTCTACAGAAGCTGAACTGTTTTCTGTATCGGCAGGTGTTTTTAAGCTGGGGATTTCTCGACCAGCTCCATAAGACCCTCCTCTATTCCCTCATCACCTCTTACGGTCAATTGAAAGTGAATGTCATTGAAATGCACTACTAGCAAAGCCTGCATTTTTACTTAGCTGCTTGTCTCTGGCAAGCGTTTGTGTGTGTGTGTGCCCAGCTGAGGAGGTGGGGTGTTAGGATGTTAAGGTGCCTTTTCAGATCCCTTGGTTGTTTTTCTGAAGTGGCCATTTTAGTTTCTCTGGGGATTTGAGGAGGCCATTTCACAGCTCTGGGTTTTGTTGTTGCACCTCTTCAACAGAGGATGAATCAGAGACGGGGGATAATTGCCTATTTTAAACATGTCAATTGCAATTCTTTATAGCGTCATTACTGGTTTTCCTAGAAAGAACATTTTATGACCTTGGTTATCGAATGTGCTCATTTATATACATATCTTGGTTTGTGCGCATTTAATTTGTAAGTATAATCATAACTATACTAATTTTATGTTATACCACAGAATAAAATCGCAACGTTGAGTTCTTCTCCCATGAAACGTGAGACATAAATATTTCTCTTTCTTTTGGTAATTTTTACTTCAAAGATATCCTCTTAAATGCTTTCAAGTGTAACAAAACAATATGGGTTATCTTTACCTGATAAATAATCAATTTGAATTAGCTAGAAAACAATTCAGAGACTAATGTGTATATCCTGTCTTGATTAGGCCTAAACTTTTTTCCCCTTGTGACTGGAGTGTTTAAGCTGGGTGATTGATCAGTGATCAGTGCTCTGAGCCCTATGAGTTGTTACTCTCATTGTAGACACAACCTCTCCTGCGATGCTCTCCTTAATTACACAATTACTGAATGTGATTAAAATGCTATCTGTGTACTTAGGTATTTAATATAGAAGTGAATGTGCATGCATGCACAGCCCGTTTCAGAGTGCAAGAAAGAGAAAATGAGAGAAAGAGGGATGTGTATAAGACCGAGCACTAGGGTTAGATTTATTGGTTGTAAATAGAGCAGAGTTTTGGGCTTGATTTACAGCCATTGTTCCTCTCCATCTTGTTTGGCTGACTGGGTCCTGCAGTCCACTGATAGGGGTTAAAGCCAGATGTAAAAGCAGCTTTGAATGCTGGGAATTAGTGCAGCCAAATTATAAAAGAATAAATAAACCATTTTTAGGGGTCATTTATACTGGTGCACAGGGGTAGCCTGAACTTAAAGGCTCTGTAAGACTACAGCTGAACTTCCTTCGCTGGCGTCTCTTACAAATCCAAATCAAAACCAGTATTAGGAAAGACACATTAATGGCTGACATCAGTGTTTGATAGCAACATTACAAAAATCCACTGAGCAATCTTAATTTCATCTTAATCTTGTGTCTTCGGGCTTTTGAAACATCTGTACGTGAGTAATAAATATCGGGTTGGAGCCATATGGCAAGCTGGTCCGAAGTGTTAAGCATTAGCCTTATGTACGTTTGACTGAATCCAATTGCCATAGCAGCGGCAACAACAATCTGACACTTCTCTTGATGGCCAGATGGCTAAAATGGCCTCAGAACTGTTTTGCGTTGCCGTGGCGTATGTTCCTCGCTCTGTGAAAATCGTGATAGCCATGCTGCTGCATCATTTGCGAAAGCGCGTAATCTTTTGGCGGATTAGAATAATAAACATTTGGCAGCCAAACAAACACTCAATATGTCTTCCCATGCGGATGGTCTCTGAATTGGTACACTGAGGTTTATGTTTAAGCTGGACACTCTTTACAAATCTCCTCGTGTTAACAAAGCAAATTCAAAAGTGCATTATAAGGATATGTAGATCTTAGAGTTGTTTAAAAATAAGACTCTGTAATTTTCTAGTTATGGTTTGCTATTTTTTGTATATAAGCGAACTGTTCTATGTTATTGAACTTAACATTTTCACTAACAAAATTTCAACTTTATCAGTCTCTAATACCAGTGTATTTACATAGTAACTAGATGTGTTTGTATTATGTAACCACAAGTACACATTGGTACATAGTATCTATTGCAACTACACACATATAACAACCCTCAGAATGGTATGTGTAAGTAACACTTTTTTCACTTTACTAAGTACTTGCGTAACAGGAATGACATACGTTTATTATGGGGATCTAGGGTGGAGATGGGTAGGTTTAGGGATATGTTAAGTGGGGGGAGGTAGATTTTGAGTTGGTAACTTCTCAGGAACTGTCCACTTCATATAAAATGTAACATTCTGGACACCATCCATGATTTATACCACGTTGCACCACAGACTGTCCAGGAGTTGGCAGATGCTTTAGTCCAGGTCTGGGAGGAGATCCCTCAGGAGACC
>JAUMHR010000072.1:5370272-5386120 GCA_032361145.1 Enteromius fasciolatus | reverse complement strand
GAGTCATGCGACCACGGTATTATCGAAAAAATGTGATATTGTGGTACGACGGTATTTACAATACCGTTACATCCCTATTTGAGAGTAAATAAGATTTGTGTCAGAACTGTGTCACATTCAGCAGCGGCAGCTCTTAAAGAAATAGCAGCCAAAATAACCAGCTGCTGTGATGTCTATTAATCAAAGGACAAAGAAACATCAGAGTAATGCTGAGTAATGCTGGCCTTCAGTCACAAAAAAAGATGCTAGAGTTGTAAAGATGGAGTTGTAATCTTCACATTTGTAGATGATGTAGAACAAAAGAGCTTTAAAAATCTATTAGAGCTCCTTGTTTTTAAGTTTTCATAATTCATTTGAAATAATCTGTTTATATAAAAAAAATGTAAATACAATTTTTTTTTTTACTTCATTTTATTGCTCGAATTCATGTACATTTATTAGTTCACTTGTGGCCCAGGTAATTGTGTGTGCTTTCAAGGTCTACTTCTCAATTTATTAAAAAACGGATTTTACGAAACTGTGATGATATATGATAAAACAACTGATCTCAACAGTAATCTCTGATCTATGAATCTCATCAATGCACTACATATGATTTGTGCTATATTCTTGCCTGTACACTGTGCTCTGTAATATTAGTGGATATTATGTTAATTTTATGACCTAAGCTAAAATTGCTGTATATTTGCTTTCTTCTTGATATTTACTTGCCAGAGTATATATATATTTTTGTCCTTTTCTTTTTTTGAGACTCAATGTGCGCTCCTGTTTACACAATGCATGCACTTTTTTGTTGTTTACTGTGATAATACAGAATTTGCATTAGGAATATAAATGCAAATGCACATGGAAATCAGGTGGCTTTATTTGACCTCCCTAAGTGCACTCAGTTGTTAACAATAATGTGTACAGTTATGATGGCCCGCTTTTGCAGTGTAGTTATGAATTTGTGCAGGGCAACATATCATTCCTCTATCTGCCAATATAACCTTCCATTTCTTGTTACAAAACAGTAACCCTACTAACAATCTCTCTCTCTCTCTGGGTGTAACATTTAAAACATGTGAGATGCAAATGAAGGGGGTTGGAAAATAAATATTGAATTTGGGCTCTGGCACTAAATGCCTGTCTTATCTGGTTCAAGTGGAAAATGATGGGCCAAGCCCCACTGCCCTCCACCGGCATGTCTCCACGGCAACACAGAGGCAGCTGAAAAATGGCACCCAGACATAGATGCCCCTTCATTAAATATCAACACAGCAGCTGACAGCAGAGATAATGGCCAATAACACTGTATTATTTTGAAAGCAAATGAAATACTCTTGGGAATGGCTGTCATGCCTCGGGTAAGAATACATACTGACTCAAAGAACGAGCATACTGTATATGCATAAAGCTGGCTTTCTACATAACTCACAAACCACTGCTCACAAATAGAGATTTAGTGCTTGATTCATGGCTGTATGCTTTTACGAAAACTATATATCAAGAATATTTTAGAATCAGGCTGGTAGTGCCATCTTTTTTTATTTATGTAGGATTTTTGTATTATTTGAAAGAACGACAGCCATCATGAGATGTTCATTGTAGTGAAAATAGCATTTTCCTGCCTTTTTAGTGTGATCTGTTGTTTCTCCTTTGTGACGTTAAATTCAATGACATCCGGGCTTTTCATTGGATGCGGAGAGGAGACTAACAAACGAGTTCTCTTGTGTGTGCAGACATTTCTGATGATTATCTGTCTTCTATTCCATTGGAGGAATCGTCGGCTCGCATTTCGAGGTGTATTTTAGCTTCCCTCTCCCCCGTCTTACTCCTGAGATGACAGTATCTTTCTCCTTTGATACTATGCTTGTTCTAGTTTTTCTGTGCTTTTCTTTTGCCTTTTCCAGGATTACATCAACCACTCTGTGCCATTACACCAAATTACTGCGGCAGAAACGGAGCCTTTCAGACGGAAATGTCACTATAGCTCTGGATTTTAGAAAAATGTGACATTTTCAGGGAATGTAGATCCTAGAAAAGAAATCTGCATTTATTCTAGTGCATATTGAATCCATGTGCTTAATAAATGTGTGTGAAGCATCATTAGTGGCATTGTTACTCTTAAATCTCCAATAGTGCAAAAACAAGCAGCTTCACTTCTGCATGTTCAGTTTTTCATACTAACATTTCTGAACAAAAAGTTTTTTTCAGAAAGGAGCAGTACAATACATTGAATGTTACAAAATATTACTATTTCATATGAATAAAGAATCCTGAAGATTGATGATAATAATAAAACATTAAAATGCACAATAAAAATTCTTGTGCACCAAATCAGCATATTAAAATGATTTCTGAAACTGAAGACTGGATTAATGATGCTGAAAACTCAGCTTTGCCATTGGATGAATGCATTAGACTTCATTATACTAAATTTCAAGTCAGATCAATCCTAAGTTTATTTCTAGAATCTACAAACCTTTAATGGCTGCAAAAATCACCTGTAGTCAAACAGTGACTAGCTTTGTGATCGACGAATAGCTTAACTGCTGTTGGACTGCTAGTGCTTTAATAGTTTTGTTTTCTTCTTGCTCTTCTTTAGATGGACCCTCAATCCTAGAGCGTTTTACCTGTAATTGAAAATGCAAGAAAAAATTAATGAAATACATTTAATGCCAGAGATCAAAAAGAGCTGGCAAATTTAAATTAGCTGGGTATGAAATTGCTTTCCCTGGATTGTGAAAGCAAACGCTTAAACAGTATCCCGAAGCTTTTCAAAAGCGGAATAACAATTTCAATGGAATGGGGCGCAGCAATGCTTGTCATTTGAAGAGCTGATCTGCATGTAGTTTCACTTTTGCTGCTCTAAACGAGGTAGGAGAGGAGATAATACTCTCATCACTGACAGATATGCTGATAGAACATGGCCTTTAACAGGGACTAGATTGTATACTGTTATCTTTTCATTTCCCATCTCTCATTCTCAGGAAGAAAGGCTGTGCTGGTATGCAGAAGTTGGTTTAATCTACCACTAGCGCCTGAAAAGGGAAGTTGCTTATTAAAGGAACAGTTCACTCATCCAAAAAAAATGTTTGTTTTGTCGTCTGAACAAATTTGGAGAAATGTTTAGCATTAGATCACTTGTTCACCAATAGATCCTCTGCAGTGAATGGGTGCCTTCAAAATGAGAGCTCAAGTCATCCATAAGTATTCCACATGACCCTAGTCCATCGGTTAATATTTGGTCCTCTATAAATAATATAGTCTCCATTTAAATAAAAATGGTCTTGTATTAATCAGGACAGATCAAGTATTGTATACACGCAAAAACTATTCTAAACAATGCTGTTTGGACTCTCATTCTGATGGCACCCATTCACTGCAGAGGACCCATTGGTGAGCAATCGTTTAAATCTTTAAATCTGCTCAAACAAACAAAAAAAACTCATCTAGAACTTAAATGGCTTGAAGAGGAGTACGTTTTCTGCACATTTTCATTTTTAAATCCTTTTAAACCCTCAAGCCAGTGCTGAATATGACAGTTTAAAAGTTAGCTTTACAAGACGTTTGATGTTGATTGTGTGTTTCAATGCAGCTTATACTGGCGAAAGGTTTCATTTATCTTCATAGATACATTTCTTCAGATACATGGCTTTTATAGATACAAGATTTCATTGTAAGCACAGTGTTTCCGAACATAAGAGTGTATATTTGCTTGCTCTGAGAAAGACCAACAGATGGTCCGATCTGGAATTCCTGTTTTGTTGCACCTGGTCCTAGTCCAGAACTCCCTGCTGATTTCACTCCTACTCCTGTCCTAGCTAGGCACGTCACACACCCACAATCAGGCACGATCACACACACTCGCTCCATATACCACAATCAAAACATTACGTCATTCTTACACCAGGTTCGATATGACCATCTGTACATTTGCTCCGATCTTTAAAAACACTGGCAAACTTTTGTGACCTCATGAGAAATCCTGTTTTATAACTACTTTAGTGTAACATATGCACCTGGGGTTGGATGTTCAATATAAGCAGACTGGGTAAAACAGAATTGTATGAAATTTGATTGTGTTTGGACAGCCCATTTTACTTGGAATCACTAAGAAATGTCAAACAGTCACATCAAGCTTGTTGTTTTACTCGGCGTATACAGGTTAATTCTTCTATACAGTGGTTGTAACAGGCAGACTGGCACCCGGACACCAGCGGGGAGGCAGACAGGCTGAGAGGGATGGAGAAATAAAGAGAGAAAGCTAATAGTAGCAGCTAAAAGCTGCAAAAGGGAGGAGCGAGCCATTGAAGCTGAACACGGACTGCGGCAGGCCTCTCCTACCCAGAATGTTCTCTCAGTAAGGTGTTTCAAACACGCACTTAGATCAGCAATTAGCACTTTCTAGCAAAAGGTACAAAATAGGGCCTGAGCCATCTGAACTGAGAATTTATTTGACTTTTTCAGCAAATGTTTGAAGGGAGAAGATTGCTTGTTTGACCAAATGTACAGTAGCTTTATAAAAATAACACTTTTTTTTAATAATCAGTGGAAAAACAGGGTTTTTTGGCTTAGAAAATAATGGAAAAATATTGCATTATAACATTTTTGCAAGTAAAGATTGGCCATAACTACATATAAATGTATACAAAAATGTGTGTGTGTGTGTATATATATATATATATATATGTGTGTGTGTTTGTGTATACATAACCATCTACAAAAAATATTATAGACTGTGATAAAGTGTTTTAAGAGTATTTTACGGTCCAATTACAAATTACATTGTTGTGCTTTTATTCATATCATTATTTATATTCATAACCATTTGATTTTTCTTATATCTAGCCTTTCCCTTTTTAAGAAATTAATACTTTAGAAATGAATACTTAATTAACACAACTGACTGGAGTAATTGCAGCTGAAAATTCAGCTTTGTCATCAAAAAAATACATATAAGAATATATTCATATTCATGGAAAGTGCAGAAAGTGATACCTGCCTGTTAATCTGTATCTACAAACAGAGGAAAAACCCCTATAGTAACATCAGCCATCACAAGATCACTCCTCTGCAATTTTCAATAAATGATGAACTAGATCAAGCATTATATCACACATTATAGGTCTAATAGTACAGTGTGTGGGTTTGGTTGTAGCTTTGTGTGAGTTAACACTCTGAAGTTGTAATATACGGTTGCTTGAGGCTGGTGAGTCAGCAACTGTCCGTGACGGGAGTTTGGACTGCACAACAGGGTCTCTTTGGGTCAGCCTGAGGGAGATGGGCCCTGTTTCTCCTATCCTCTTTATTGATTTTCCCCGTCACCGCTGCATGACGGATGCTCGGGCCACACCGTCTGGAAGCTCCCTCTGGATCTGCAGGGATAGATTAGCCTTAACACTGCCCTCAATTGACAGATGAAGAGAGAGAGAGAGAGACTGAGGGAGATTGATTAGCTCTAATTATGTACTCTGTTGCAGGAATGTGCTCATCTTTTAGTCACTTTTAAGATGGCTTGATGTTAGAACGAGCATCTTCCTTTTAACAGAAATCACAATAGATTCTATTCTATTTTCGGGTGCGTATTTTGCATTTTCTGATTGAGGTTAAGCAAAATCTGTATAATTCAATGAAACAGCACACAATCTTCCTCGAAACAGTCTAGAAAGTGGTATAAAATAAAGGCAGGCGGGGAAAATGCTAGTAAACTTTACAACTGTTTATAATGCAATGGCAAGTTTTCAGAATTTCTCATTTCAAGTAGAAAGGAGGATTTTCTTGTAATACTCCAGTAATCTTTGTTTTACTTCAAAATGTTTTTTTTTTTTGCTTCAGCCGTTTGACCTTTAAATGAAGTTTCATCAAATCATCAAAATGTAACTTTCTAAGACTTATTTGGCTGATAAGTCTGGGACAGGCAAAATAGTTTTAATGAACCAGTGAAATCCTGATAAATAGTATTAATTCTTGTTCTACTGATTGTTCAGTTTCACTTGAAAATGTCACATTATGAGGTGTATTAGGTGTGTAAATGAACGCTGCCTTCAGATTTTTGCATTATTATTTCCATCTGCGTCTGTCATCGGAGACTGTATTTTTGTGGAGGGCACTATGTGGCAAATGCCAGTTTTGTTCTTAGGAGTTGAGAGGCCAATTGGTCAGAAAGTTGCTTGCATCCTCTCACATGTGATTGACAGTTTGAGAGCTCTCACCCTGTAATGGTCTCCTCCCTAAAGCACGCCGGATTTAATGGCTTCTCTAACGACACTACTTTTCTCCACTCGTGGGCCTCTGACACCTTAACGCATGAGCACGTCTCTGACCAAACCACCATCCGTCTCTGTGTAGTGGAGGGAAAAAGCATTAGCGGACCATTGCAGTTATGACTCGATAAGGATCTCTGTCCCTGGTGCCGATTTGACTAATAAGGATGTTTTCATTAAGATTTCATAATTCAGCACGTTTACTATCTCACACACAGCCTGTAACCTCACCCCTCCGTTCTGTCGGATTCTCCATTATGGAGGAGATTAAGTACCTTTGCCCCCCCCTGAGGATTTTCATTAAAAATCTATACAGATAAGGTTTGTTTTGAAAGGAGTGCTGTGGGAGACAGAAACTGTGGGAAATGTGCTTCTGTGCCTGGGTTTTTGTTCACAGTATTCTGTGTGATAGTTTTAGATTATAGGCTGGAAACTTTATAAAGGAGAAAGTCTCAAATAAATACAAAGAAATTAATAAATGGTATTCAGTATTTTAATCTCAGCTGGATTTCCTGCAAGGGTGGTATTGAATCCCACGTACTGTATGCTACTTTGCCTGAAATATGCCTTCTAAGCATCCTTAACTAACATACAGTAATAACATATTGAAAAATGTATTTAATGAGGTTGTTGGAAACAATTTACTTCGTTCATTTGGCCAAATGTCTGGCAATGAGATTCTTTTTCTATTTCTGTCTCTTTATGTATTAAAGTTGTTTTGGGGGTCTTAAATATGGACTGTTAAACATGTTAAAATAATAAATGCAGTGAATGCATGCACGAGTTATCATGTTTTGTTAAATAATAAACAGCAGTGTTATTTAAAAAAAAAGCTTCTAGCATTCATCCTTATTAACAATTTTTTGTTTTTTTTACTTTTAAAGCCGTTTCTTATGCTTATCAAGGCTGCATTTATTTGATCAAAAATACAGAAAGCAATTAAATTACAAATATACAAATATATTTTAAAATATAATTTAATTAATAAGTTTTCAGCATTATTACTCCAGTCTTCAGTGTCACATGATCCTTCAGAAATCATTCTAATGACAATTTATGATCAATGTTGAAAACAGTTGTGCTGCTTAATATTTATTTGGAACTTGTGATACTTTTTATCAGAAAATGTGGTCAAAAAAATGGTTTAAAGAACAGCATTTATTTAAAACAGAAAGGATTTCTAAAAATATGCACTATTGTATATAAAGTATATATAAGTTTGAAGTCAATACATTTTTATTCTTTAATTATTTGGCAGCTGTTTGCAACATTGACAATTTTAATAATAAATCAGCATGTTAGAATGATTTATGAAGGATCATGTGACACTTAACACTGGAGTAACAGCAAATGAAAATTCAGATATTGCTCATTTTTGAGTCTTCCTCGTCTGTCTTTTTGATCGAGTGATTCTAGACTCATTCAGGAGATACGTAATAGCACACCCAAGTATATAACAGTGAAAACACAGAAAATTCAGTGTTTAGTGGGGAAAGGGTTATGCAGTATTTCAACACTGATAATAATAATAAATGTTTACCACATCAGCATATTCAAATGATTTTTGAAGGATCATGTGACACAGAAGACTAGAGTAATAATACTGAATATTCAGATTTGCCCTCAAAGGAATAAATTGTACTTTTATGTTAAAAATATGTTAAAACAGAGGAAGAAATAAATAGTGTAAAAATTTATTTTACGGTTACACTACATTTTACAGCTTATAAGCATGTGCATAACTACAATATTAGCCATTTATTAGTGCTAATGAAGCACATATTACTTCATTAATAATATATACTCTCTCTTTTGCCTTTACTGACCCTCTCATGTATCCTTCACTCTGCCCATGTGCGATCCCACATCATATCAGCTTGGGAAGGTGACTCTTTATTAAGTATTCAGGGCTTAAGATGATTGTGCAGGGTAACATCTGGCTGTAACGTGGAGCATTGTCTTTAGTAAAAACAACACTCTGTTTAATTAATAATTGATCAGTACTCTCTCTAGGCACTTTAACGGCATGGCAGGATCTCAGAGATGTGGTTACAGCACCAAGTCAGTCAGGAGGAGGCAGATAAAGTGTCGGGGAGCTATTTGAGGGCCCGCTCTCTCAGAAACACGCCACTAACAGCAGCTGTGCTCAGGGGAGTAATAATGCATCTGCTGAGGTGTCGGCACAAGACTTCCATGACAGCATGAAGCTCACAGTAACACCTAAAAGCACTAGACATCTTTTGCTTGTTTCAAGCAGCTGATCTAGTTTTGCATACTTATGATGTTGAGATTTACAGTTAGATGTGTGCAGGAAGACCCAGAGATGCTGGTGTTATATTATTTATACCAGGTTATATGGTATAATTGAAATAATAAACAAAACATTTAGTAGATGGTACTAAATATGTGTTTACATAAATAGATTTAACAAATAATGCATGATGTGTGCAATATGCATACATGTAATGCTAGGCAATGTGTGTCGTGTATATGGTATTATGTATATAAAAAGATACATACAGTATATGTTTTGAAAATATTTACATGTATTTTCATGTATATATATATATATATATATAAAACTTTATAAAACTTTTTTTTTTTGGATTAAATTAATAGTGATTAATTAATTCCCAGTACTAAAATATACTATTTGAACAAAACTGTGATAGTTTTGTTAAACGTCTTTGACTTTCTGCTGTGTTGATTTGTATTGGTGCTAGAAAACTCCTTGACCCTCTTTGGCACGGTCCAGTAATCTCCACAGGCTAAACATTAAGCTCTCTTTATTTTTTCCTGTACAGTCTAGCCAAATATTAATGGACTTGAGAATCTCTTCAGCAGTGTGGGATTTGCACTACGAGTAGCCAAGTACATTTAACTGCCAGTTTTTGACACATGGATGATACGCCACCCTCTCCTGCTGGACAAAACTCTTTCCCGATATCCATCCAATCATCTTTCATTAATCTGTTTCTTTTAGCCTTGTAATGAGTGATGTAATCTGAATCATCTATCTGACTGCACAAAAGCAGTGGATTTTTGGTTTTGGTGTTCACCAGCTGCATCAGGGTCCCATGTGTTTCCAATATGTTCCACTGTCAGTCAGTTTGCCCCATTCTTAAACCGTGAGTTTATTACCATGTGAAGTGTATCACAGCTGGGCACCAGCTCCAGCCCTGATGAGAAAATCTGCTCTGCAACCCTGCTCAGGCTCAGGCTTCTTCCAGTGAAAAACTGGTCAGGATGTCTATACCCGGCCAGTTAAAACACATGCTACATCCACTAATGCTGATCGCTGAGGTGGAGCATAGACTTGGACGTGTGAGTGTTTTGTCAACGTTTAGCCAGAGAATATATCGACCCCACGGTGACCCAAGTGAAGCACTGATAAATCAATGATGCCATTAGTGCCGAGATCTGTTGGTTTGGAGGAACTTTCCATTAGATATGTGTATTTTTACCTCCTCTGAGCTACACCACCATAGCTTGGTGATTAATAGGCCGGGGACCACAGGGACCAGTAGTGAACTTATTTCCATATGTGTGGATGCAGTAGATTATCTATTATGAATTGCAATGACCAGTGGGATCTTAGAATGCAATCAATAAAAAACTACAGCTGTCACCAAACCTTTTTTTTTTTTTTTTACAGCTCCTCCCTTTTAACCACCTGTCATAAAAATAAATTTTTTCTTGATCCAATCAAAAACCGATGGATAAATTCAAGTCCAACCCTACATTCTTTTAATATCACAATATCATGTAATATCATAATAATTTTTTTATGCTGTCAGTATTGTTTATGCAGTGTACATGCATTTATTCCACCTATGAGTTGCACTAAACCATCTGCGAAAATGCATCTAAATTCCACTTCAGATGCTGCTTCTGTATAATCTCTGGATGATCTCATGGATCAAGCATAGATTGAGTAAATCAAACAACATTATTGGTGTGATGGACTAAAGGGCACCGCAACTTTTGTAATTATGATTCAAGAAATTATCTCCCTGATGATCTCACCAGATCTTTGGAATTAAATGCACAGCCTCTTTGCGTGTTACACTGCCCACACTTGGATATCATCTGCCCTGTACTTAATTGCACTCCTTCAGTGGTTCATTTCAGGAAACTTGTACATTTGGGCTTGTTTTGTTTCAAGAAGTTCTAACAAGATTTTTTCCCCCTGTCTTATAGCGAGAGAAGAGAACGTGGCCACATTCAGAGGTTCCGAGTACTTCTGCTATGACTTGTCTCAGAATCCAATCCAGAGCAGCAGCGATGAGATCACATTGTCCTTCAAGACCTGGCAAAGAAATGGCCTTATCCTTCACACGGGCAAGTCAGCAGACTACGTCAACCTGGCCCTGAAAGACGGGGCGGTTTCGTTGGTCATCAACTTGGGTTCCGGAGCCTTTGAGGCCATTGTTGAGCCTGTCAATGGCAAATTCAACGACAACGCCTGGCATGATGTCAAAGTCACACGCAACCTCAGACAGGTAATGCTAAAGTGTCTGGAATTTCATGTTTTCTGATCTAATTCAGAGCTTATAAAGTAGCTTATGCTACTGTATATTGCTAAAATTAGCATTTTTGGTTATTTTAAGTTCTTTAGGCAACAATTTCTTGCTCTGAGTTCTTCTACCTTGCCTCATGTTTTGCATCCTCAGGCATTTACCTCTGAAGCTATCAACAGTGCGATGGCTTCAAGAGGCTGTCTCTCTCACCCCTTTAGATATTTACCTCACTTCTCCAAATAGTCTGTCTTATCAGGGCAGCGGGGAGAGGCTCCAACCAACCTCAACCGTTCCATTTACCCACAGCCAATCTTTGTTGAACTGTTAAATCACTCCGCCGCTGCATTTTAAAATATGTAAATATTTAGGGTGGCTTTGCCCCTCAGGAGTGAAAGGATGTCGCTTTTTGCGCAGGCGTGTGTGGAGGCGCGAGTGCCCACAAGCACAAGCTATTTTAGCTCTGATCCACTAGGACTGTGACATTTTTTTTTTTGCTTTGTTTAATAGCTGTTTTACTATCACGCCAATAACATGCGTTAGAATCACCTTATACAATTGCCCGAGGAAAGTCAAAAACCATATGAATCACAACAAAGAGGCAGCTAGATAGAGGTCACCGTTCACGGTTGTAGCAGAGCACAACACGTTACGAAACATTACTGTACATTGAAAGGGACCTGAAAATCTAAGCTAAATGTGTTTTGGCGATAAAGAAAAATAGGAAAATAATTGGTGAAAAACCCTATTCTGGAAGGCTTTTTCATGTGAGTATGCACTTTAAGATTTTGCCAACAAGTGCAGTGCCTTTACAAAAAGTGAAATGCCACAGGTTCTGTGAAGAATTCTCTGTTTCTTTTTCTTTTCCACCTTTTCTTACTCTCACTCATATGCTTTGCTTGTCTATAGATAACATTTGTTCAGACCCAGACTAACCACTCATGAACCATTGACTAGAGTCTTTAGTGTACTAACCAGAACCTAAACTAATGTGCTACTCATCATGACTTCATTTGGGTTTATTTCATTTTATTAACAACCCTTTTGTTCATTGTTTAATTTCCTTTCTTCCCCCTTTTCTCAAAGCATTCAGGTATTGGACACGCTATGGTAAACAAACTACATTGTCTGGTAGATATCATTCTTATCATGTCCTTTTTTGGGTTTACCGTGTGTTTCCCCGGCCCTCTTTCTTTCTATTTTTTGGGGTTTCACGTCTTCATAAAAAAATAAACAGACTTGGGTTTGTATTTCTGGGATTTCTTCCTATTTTATTTCAAATGTCCTCATTCCATTTTTCACCACAGCTTTACCGCCATTTTCTATCTTTCTTTCTTTTAACTTCCTCTTTGGCTCTTTTTTGGCTCTTAGTCTTCCTCTTAGCTCTTTTTTCTTTTCGTTTGAATTTCTTTAATCAAATACTGTCAAAAACTGGCAGAAGCTTTCCAAAACAAAAAAGTGACGAAAACAACAGTATGAAAATGAAAGAATACAGAACTACTTCAGCACTGGAGCTCTGACAGTTGATTCCAGTTGTTTGCGCATGCTGCGCCGACCCATTCATGCTGGATCAGCCCTTGTGTTACTAACACCAAAACTCTTGTCTGAGCAACCCACCATCTGCCTAGTGTCCTGTCCTGTCTGTATTGTGGTGTAGGTCATGACTTCTTGTGTCCTCCCTCATTACCCCTCATCCTGTAGCTTCTGCGTCCCCTTGCATGTCGTCTTGGCTTGAAGAAGATGCTTGATTCCACGTTTGCAGTGATTGTATATCTCACTATCAATGGCATTTGAAGAAAAAGACCATCTGTGTTGCATGCTCATTTGTGGTAGTATTAGCTCATTTTGGATGCATGCTTATATGTCAACTAACCCTGTGTGCACAGAATTTGAACTAAAAACAAGAAATTTGTCAATAGTTTGTACATAACACTAACCCTCAAACTAATGCCCCAAACCAGAAAACCATTTCTAACACCATCAAAGATAAAGAAAATATGCCGGCAGAATATTTTCTTTACCTGTCCTTTGTAAGTCTACAAATACTAGACAAGAATGGCCTACTAAAAGTCTCGAAGTTGTCTTTGGTACACAATCAAAGACAGACAGCAACCGGCAAGATCAAAGCTAACCTATTCCTGGTAGAGCGGCCGTCACAGCCATGATGTTCATAAATGGATTTTTCCCTCCCTTTTGTCGTTCCTCCCAATCAGGTGACAATATCTGTGGACGGCATCCTGACCACAACAGGCTATACACAGGAGGACTACACAATGCTGGGATCAGATGATTTCTTCTACGTCGGAGGAAGTCCAAGCACAGCAGACTTGCCTGGGTCGCCCGTCAGCAACAACTTTATGGGTTGCCTGAAAGAGGTAGGTGGTCTGGGCTAACCCCGTTCTTTCATCTACAAGCATCATATCATCGTGTCCTTGTCTAGACTGAGAGGGAAGTTTGAATTGACCGTCCAAGCAGAATAATAGATTCAGTACAGCTTATCTTGTGAAAAGGATAGAGCAGACATCAAACCCGTGGTGTGTTTCTCTAATGAAATTCGCTGGAGATGCATTTTTGCCCAGATGCGAAATTCTTTCAGGCGTATTTAATTTGACTTTTCAATTGTGGTGAATCATTTGATTAAGGTTTCACAGGCCAGAGAAGAAGCTATGGTGATTGGATGAGATGAGACTTTGCATAATGATATGCATCATTCTCAAAAAGGGGACCCCAAAGAAACTCTGCTCAACAACTGGACATGAAGACATCTGTAAATGCAAAATGTACCCGCAAGGGTTGGATCTCACAGAAAAATGCTTTATTTTTCACACCTAAATTAAAAAGAAAAAACAAATTATATTTTGCATCAAGAAACTGATTCCTATTTGAAGGACCATTGTTTTTTTTCTTTTCTCTTTTGTTATTTATTGTCCTTTGCAATTTAGTTGCAATAAATTAAAAACCTAATGTAGGGAGGTCAACAGACAAATAATTGACTGCAGTAAATGTAAAGAAAAGCCTCATAAAAATTCACATTGCAAACTATCTTCAAGCAAACTATAATGTCTTTTTTTCTTTTCTTTTTTTCTTTTTTTAATGTTGTCGCTTTTTGGGTTAATTATGGCGCAGACAGGTTTTGTTTTTGCTTACAGTTTACTGAAAAAAAAAAATGGCTAGATAAATATCTTAAAGAAGGTTTTCATCAAAGACAAAATAGTAAATGTAAATGCAGTAATGGTCATGAAAAACCTTGTCATGAAAATTGTCACAATGCAAAAGTATCATTTTATTCTTTGAATTTTAGGGGGAAATATGATCCAGAAAGGTTATGTTTTCACATGAATTTCACCCTCTAAGAGCCATTATACTGTTTGCAGAAGTTAGATGTCATTCTCTTCGATCAGCTGTTCATTTCCACATTTCTCAGTTGTCAGTTCTGGATAACTTTATCAGTAAATGGACTGATCTTTAATTTAGCTGGAAATAGGCAATTACTCTGTTGCGCGGCTGCTGGCGAGATCCTCCATTAATTCATGCTGAACAAACAGCAGACAACAGAACCTCCTTTTTCGCAGTGAGTGCTACAACAGCCTGCTATCTTTTAATGACCCGCCATCAAGCTATCACTGCCATTTCCATCTTAGACCGGCCCTCCTATCGCAGGACTAAAACCTGCAGCATCGGCGTTTGCGTAAAAAACTCATTTCATTCCCTCTTTACTGTGCTGAGTTTTAAAAAAACTGCCACCCATGTCAGAGATTACAGTAATCAGTCTCATATGTGCTGCGATATAGCGAGTGCTTACATAACACCGCTCTGTTAGATAGGTGAACTGGATGCTAAGAGCTGCTCAAGACGAGATATCAGAACTTAGACATCCTTCACCCACCCAAGAGTGGCCATAATGATAGATACCTCCTCCTCACACTCTTTCTCATAGCTCGAGTCCAAGGATAAAACATTTTTTAAACACTTCTCAGATTTTAAAACCTCACATTTGATATGGAAGCTGAAAATGATGTAGTTATAGAACACATGCGGCTGCTCAGACACATGGGGTTCGTAATATAGCAAGCATAATACTGTCAACATCTGATCGAAATAACCTGATCATAAGTGTGCCATTTTGGGTTTTTAGGTGGGGTCAGTTAAACCTAAAATGCCCAGACTGTTTTCAGTAGGTTACTAATGTAGCGCTCTTACTTTTTGTGCCGTATAAAAGAATGTCAGGAATTAAGGAGCGTAGAAATGCCAGTAAAAAAATATAGCCATCATACACTCTTTTTTTTTTTTTAAGTTATACATGCAACCACATAAAACAGAAAAATATTGTATATATATATATAGTGCTGTCAATCGATTAATCGCATCCAATTTTTAATCAAAGTGGCCCTAAGACATTAAGACATATTGGTTTTATGTTTTTGATCCACTTCAAATGTTGACTACTGTATATTAAAACACACACATACTGTATATATTTTTAACATATTGACATGTAAATGGATTTATATATTTATTTTTTTACATTTCATATTATATATATAAATATATGTAATACAAAACAACATATTTTTAATAAATATATACTTGCATGTGTTTTTATTTATACAGACATAATAAATATACACAGTATACACAAAAATATTATGTGAAAAAAACTTTTATTTTGGATGCGATTAATCGTGATTAATCTTTTGACGTTACCAGAGGTGGTCGAAGTACACAAATCAAATACTTGAGTAAGAGTACAGATCCATAATATAAAATATTACTCCAGTAAAAGTAAAAGTACTCCTTTTTCAATTTTACTCGAGTGAAAGTACAAACGTTTTTTTTTTATGTACTTAAGTAAAAAAGTACTGATAGATTAATTTAGCAATTTTTTTACAGTCTACTTGATTTTATGTAGCCCATTTTTTTCATAATCTTACTGCTCAAAATACCTGAGATTTTGACGAGCATGATACAGTAATATTTAATGTGAAGATTACACTGCAATGTACCTTAGAGAAAACAGATTTGAGTGTCTAATCTTCACCTGTAAGAAAAAGGTGTTTTGAAGCGTAGGCTATTGTTTTGCAGA
>JAUMHR010000072.1:5311576-5328798 GCA_032361145.1 Enteromius fasciolatus | reverse complement strand
ACTACATAATGGCTACCTAAACCAACAGTGACTCCAAAAAGGTTTTGAACACTTAAACCACATATTATCAAGTAATAATAAACATCAAAATGGAATTTCAAATGGAATTTAAAGAAGTGTGGTTAAAATCGTGCTTCTATACATTTCAGGAGAAATGTTTAATTGTTTAATGTTTAAAAGAACTGACATTATACATCAACTAAAAGACCAGAAAATGTATAGGTTAAAATTAGTACTAATGCTTTTGGTCTAATCACTTCTATAAAAGACGTTTGTCCATCTTTTAAGCGTGTTTTAAGTTTCCAAACCATTTATGGTGCCACTATATTGTATTACATTAATAACTGTTAAGTGTGAAATTTAGGTGTTGTTTTCACAGAGGTCACATTAGTAAAGATCTGATTGAAGGTGCCATGAAACTTATAACTACAAGAGAGACACAACATTGCAGTGCTCATAACAGTCCTCTAAAGTTCAAGTCTGCAATCACTTCACTGAACTCATGGTTTTAATCAGATCTCATTATGTAAAAAGTTGGAGTAAAAATATGATAACAATGCATGGGTACATCACAAATTGCTTGATCTCTTCGGACGACCCTTTTCATTACAGGTCATCATGAATCAAATCTGTCTTAAAAGCCCTTGAGAACCAGAATCAATCAACAACATTGCACTTCTACCACGAGCAGTCCGTCTTTATTTCTATAGTCATAATGATGCCATTCTTTTGACATCACTGCCACAATAAAAGGTGTTATCTTGAGCCGGTGGAGATAAACACCATCCCTATAGACACAGAAAGCGCCTCGGTGAGAATGTGATATGACTGTGATTGCCTTCCTCCCCTCTGCCGCAAGAACAACACAGTTGACCTTCCAGAGATTGAAGGCTGACATGCATAATAGTACGCTAGCCTGCTGCTTTGACAACTCGTATTTTTTGTGAGAGGCAGCAGTGAATCAAAAGCATGTTAGTGAAGATAGGGATGAACTTAATTGAATAATGCAGAGAGAGTGATGTGTGCGTGTCAGTCTGGAAGAATATCTGCCGTGGAGGAAGGAACTCGGAGGAACGGCTTTTTTCTTCTTCTTTTTTTTTTTAACAGGCGCGCGCCAATTCTTGTTGCTATTCTTAGGCACAACGAACGCTCATTCAGGGCTATAATCAGAAATGTCTCATTTGAAAGAGTTGTAGTGACAAGTGACAGGCCATTTTGTTACACAGACGGAATACAAAGCCTTAATAATGAATTTAATGTCTATTTTAGTACGAACAGAACGTATGCGCAGACTGAACGTGTCACCGTTCAACGCTAGGTGGCAGTAATGCTTTAGTTAGAAACGAACGCCGCCGCAAGTCTGTTGTGTTCCAGAAGGTCTCATACAATTTGAATATTTGAATTATGCATTATTATATAGCACCCTCCGTTCTGAGTAAATATTTTAGGAAAATGTATTCTCGCATGTTCCATATTCGTAATTTTGCCGAGATTTCCTTCTCTTTTTTTGCGAGAGACTGCAAGACACTTCAAATAGGCTAAGAAATCGTTTTTATTTTAACAACAGACATGTTCAGTTTAAAGACAGCCGGTTAATATTAAAACTTAAAGTGTGATGTTGACTTTATATATTAATCATAAAGCTGTGAAGTAATTAGTGTTCAAGTATTTAATATAGGCTATATAAAAAAATTAATAAGTAGGCTAAACTAGAGCTAGTAAAGTCCTTGAAGCAAGATTTGTATTGTGGAGGTTTTTTTTGGTTTGTATTTTCATACTGCATAAATGAGCTGATATTTGAAACGGCTAAGATTTAATGACACATTTGTTCTTTAATTATTCCATTGCAATCACTTGCCCTTTGAAAGGTCAAATCATATTATTTATAAATACGCTTCCACTTCGTAATTATTTATTTATCAGTCATGCTTTTTGTTGCAACTGCTTTTGCAGCATTTTGCTTTGTAGGCTGTAATAGATAACAATGAATTTGTTTTCTAATGCACCTCTGTGGTCATGATTAGTATTTGCAACAGCGGTTCTCATCTGGTTTTGTCTTGAGATTTTACATTTGGATATCATGTGCTCTCTCAACACTGCACCAAAAATAGTTTCTCACTCAAAAGTAATAAAATGTTCTTTTTCGAAAGCCTTTTTCTCATCTGAATGCGTGGTTATATGGTTAGGTGCATTTGAAGGATCTTCTTCAAAGCGTATGTGAGTTTCTTGAAAAGTACCGTATAAATAAAATATTTTATTCTGCATATTAAATTTGAATACATGAATGCATCCGTTCCCAGAAAAGCCACTAGAAATGATTCACCCAATCCAACTGAATCTTACACTAATTTAGTTGTTCCAATAAAGGAGGCATCAAAATGCTTTTAGTCGTAGTATGTTTAGTAATGGCAGACATGTTTGCCCTCTGCCTCTAAATTAAGATTAAAAGTGAGCGCAGTGTTATTGCATTAGACAAGAGCTTATGTATAAGTGAAATGCATTTGTTGCCTCTTTCGAGCCGCTATACAGCTAAACAAACACCAAATTGCAAGTTGCCCCTCGCATTCCAAGTCTTTGCTTATTAATTTGGACACACTGTGCAATCACGTTGATTGAGCTGCAGTAATAAATGACTGGTTAGAAGCTCCATTGGCTGTTAAATGAGCTCGTGGCAAATGAATATTGCTTAAAGGAGTTTGCCAGTATCCGCTAGACGAGTGTGAGGTACTGTCTGAAAACGAAGCTGTTTATTCATAAGTTTAAACGGCCTCGTTTCATGCAGGATTCTGTTAGTTCCTTTAAGCCAAGCAGTCAGCGCTCAAATTCCATGAGACGTTCACAAATGGCTTTTGAAGGAACTGTGCTGTTCGCTTCCTAATGAATTCCCTCAGGATTTACTGAAGGTGCCTGTCATTTTCTTGGCTGAGGGCCTTGATGGCCAGCATGCTATGTCATCTCCATGTAGCTCCTTATCTGTTCATGTGAAAGTGAAGATTCTTGATGGTGCTGTTTTATATGCTAAAACTTCCAAGGGGGTTTTACAAATTGCCTTGTTGCACAACAAAGCGTTTTTTTTTTTCCTTTTCTGTTTTCCCACAACATTAATTACCAGGGTTAACATAAAATATTGCTTCGCACAATTTAAATGATACCCATCGGCGTTCTTTCTTTTTTTTTCCTCCATGTCCAACATTTGTTTCATAAATATATAAATTAAACGACAGATACACAAATAACATGCTGGAGGGATGGATTTGTTTTCCCTCATGTGTGTCTGACATGAACAGAATCTCGGTAATTAAGGAGCATCTTTTTCTCTGTCTTTGCTGGAGAGGAAAGAGGAGGAGGACGCTTCACGCCCCTGCTAGCGAGACTTCATCAAAGCTGTGTTCTCCTCACTCCATTAGAAACAGGAGAACCCGTCTGAGCCACACCATCAATTAAGATGGCAACAAAAGCAAAGGCGCACCTTCAGCTATCTCGTGTCCAATGTAGTGTTACTCAGACAATACATCTCGGCGGAGAGAGGGAAATGCATTAGAGATGGATAGAAGGCCAAGTGTGGGCTTAAGTAACAGGAAATGTTCTGTGATTTAATTAAGCGAGGTGTTGCTTTGACTAGAATTATGAAATTACTTTCTGGATGGCAAATTCTTTTTTTTTTTTTTTAATTAGTGGTGCTATCCTTGGGTTAGAGGTTTAAACAAGCTTTTAAGGTTTAAGGGCTTGTTCACACCAGGAACGATCACTGTAAATCTTAGTCAGTGTAGTGTTTTGACAGGTTTTTAAAATGAGGCTGTGAGGGAGAGAAGTACGCTGAGTTCAATGGATTATACTTGACAACATACCAATTGTTAAGTTGACGAAACGTCTTTCTGTATCAACTTTCAGAGGAAAAAAAACTCAATTTTGAAAGCTATTCGTAAAAATTACTTGATTTCTTTACACAGCTTTGTTTTTACCTGATGAAGGTCAGTAATGATGGCCATAGTAGTCAACATTTGAAGTGGATCAAAAAAGTTGTCCTAGGACCAGAATTAATTAAAGTTTCAAGACAATTTTGATGCAGCCTATGTTACTGCAACCTGATCTCACGGCAATTCGTACATATTTTACGAGGTGGCTAATTCGTACGAATTTTTACGACCTCACTCGTACGAATACATACGATTTATTTTAGATCGTACGTATTTTACGAGATGCCAATTCGTATGAATTTGTACGAATGACCTAAACATAACCCCGCCCCTAAACCTACCCATCACGTGGTTTTAGACAAATCGTACGAATTGGCACAAATTTGGCACCTCGTACGAATATGTGCGAATTGCTCGTGAGATTGTGTTGGTTATTGTAGTACCAAATTTATGAGTAAAACATGAGATGTTAACAAAATGTTATTTTGTAATAAGCAAGCAACCCCATACAAATGTTTGCTGTGTGAATGTGTGAAGTTGTGTTTACCACAGATATATTTTTCTCATGAATTGAAAACCCCCAATATAAAAACCCTCAATATTTTTGAGGGTTGGCTAATTAGTCTTCTGTGTTTCGAGGTCACAAATGCAGCTCTGTATTGACTAATGCGTATCAAGTGTACCAGAGAGGCTTTTAATGACACAATTAAAGATTATATCTGCAGCCTTCATGGTAATAATGCGTGTGGTTTTGGGGTGTTCAGATCATGACGTAAATATCATGTTTACGAGTCGAACGAAAATGAATGCCACCACAAGATTAAATTAGGAATCAGGAAATTCAGAATTTTCTTTGATCTCAGAGTTTCAGAGCTGAGTAACGGTACTTACATGAAACAAAATGTCCTTACTAGTAACTAAGTTATAGAACAGACTGGAATTACAGTTTGTAATTATGTAGATGTGATAGGCAGTTACTGTAACACATTTGTAACATGCATAGTCTGTTACACAGCTACTAAAGTAGCTTTAAGTAGCTTACTGTATGTCTGTGTACGTACATACAAGTATGTTGCATAAAGACTGCAACGCATGTGTAACAATTTTTTGATTACATTAGTAGCTGTGTTACAGACTCGGTTTGGTAAATATGTGTAACAGTATGTTTATGTAATTACATGTTTCATAACTTAAGGTAACTCTTTATTTTATGGTTACACCTATAGTATTAGTTGCTTATTAGCTTGTATATTACTAGAATATAAGCCATTTATTAGTGCTAATTAAGCATATTCTAATTCATACATCCATAATTCTACCCAATACCTAAATTAATAAACTAGCTATTGATAAACAGCAAATGAAGAATTTATTGAGGGAAAGGTCCTAATTAATAGTTTAGAAGTGTTACCTATTCTAAAGTGTAACCATAAATTAGTAAATACAGTTTGTTTCATGTGAATACAGTACAACAGCTACTACGAAGCTAGGTGATTACTTTGTATTATAGACTATTAAAAATAAAGTGTTACCATATTTTTTCATTTGAGACAAAAAAAACTAAGTAGCTTAAAATAATAGAATTATAGCCATAAATACATAATCAAATTTACAGTCCCTTCATGAATTGAATACAAGCCAAAAACACACCAGATGCACATCTGTTATTCATCATTTTGTAGAAGTAGAATAAAAAATATATGCTCCAACCAAAGTGATTTGAACACACAATTTCTTAGAGTTGTTACTTCTTACCTACAGTAGCAGAGAAGTCAGTTGGCCTTATTTTGCAAGAACATTGCAGAATATATTTGCTGGGATACACAAATCAATATGCATTACAGAATATATAGCTAATGTGTTATACTGAACTAAAAAAAGAGAGACAGACAACATAAAGAGCAGAAATTGTATAAAAATAGTAATAATATATGTAAATACGTATTTGAACTTCAGAAGAAATCAGCATACTATAATAAAAGTAAACAGAAGATATAAGCAGTGGTGTTTGTTTGCTCTCTCTCTTTCTCTCTCGCTCTCTCTTTAAGGTTCTGACATTGATTTGTAATCGACTTCAGAAATGAACTTTTAGACTGTGGAATTCTTGGTGTTTGTTTTGTGCAGTTCATAAGAATCGGTCATCAGATTTCTGGGACGGTTTGTGGAAGCCATAGCTCACGCTGTGCTATCTGGGTGGGGCTGTTTCTGTGAGTCCGAGTTAAAAATGCTGTCGTTGATGAAAAACCTGAGATGGCGGGAAGATGAATCGTTCATGTGAGTCCATATTCATCACCCAGGTGTCCCGCACTTCCGATGGCCCCTGACACAAGATAAAGAGCTGTGAGACAGGGGAAATGACCTCATCTGACAGCCTCAAAGAGAACCAACGGCACAATGGAAATGGATTGGCGCGTTCACAGGAAATATTACCAGCATGCTGTATTCATGATGAGTGGTGCGATACGCTCTGCCCTCTTCAGCCCAGCGATTGAATTGGCAGCGGTTTATTATTTTATTTTAGTTTATGGTGAAGCACGAAACGATGCAGCGTTGAAGGAGCTGTCTAAAAAATACAGCCGGATCGATCGGCAAAGGTTTAATATCCTTCATTTCTTTCAATCGACCTGCTGGCCCTTTATCTGTCAACAGAATTATATATTGGACGAGTTAGTACAGTGCGCACTTTGTTTGTTGGCTTTACATTCTTTTTAATTGCTTTTGTTTATAATAACTTTCCATTAGTCTGTGTTCACTAGAGCACACTTTGTTCCAAATTGTAGTGAGCTGCTTCTTGCCATTGATTTCAGTGGAGTATGTTAGCATTTTGCTTTGATAACAGGGCAATACACTGGGAAAGAAAAGGTGTAGGATTCAGAAATTGCTAGTAAATTTCAGGTTAAAAATTGAATTAAATATAAAAAATTATGAGTAAAAAAATAAAATGGTAGCCTAAACTTTCTAGTATTAAGGAAACACACAAATTTTTTGTTTAGTTTTTAATTAAATTCAAGATTATTTATTATACATGTGTTTTAGTTACAATTTTGTTTGGTAGGCCCTTTGCAGATTTATTGAATTAAAAATTTTGTGTAAAACGAGGTGAATTATGTACAAATTAGTGCTGGGCAACAATTAATCACTACTAATCACATAAAAAATACATAATATACATGTATGTTTGCTGTGTAAATGAATGATGTATGTATAAATACACATACATTCATGTATATATTTAAGAAAAATACGTTTACATGTCAAATATACAGTATATGTATACATCTCTATAAATTATATATATATATATATATATATATATATATATATACTGTTTGTGTGTGTCTTTATATATACAGTAGGCCTATATACACAAAGTACACACACATATATTATGTTCGCTTTTTCTTTTTTTTAATGTGATTAATCACGATTAATCATTAGTATATGTACAATAGTGTAAATAAACATTAACTACCTTTTGGAAACAGTCCTTTGATGCCTTAAAATGCTTCCTGTGTAGGCGTCTCACTATGTTTTGGAACAGTAGAAAAAATACCTGAGCTCTCTGCTTAATCCTCTGGCCTTTCAGTGCTCAAACCTTGCCGATAACATTGAAAAATATCGTTGGTATTACTGTAATGATTGAGGCTTTATGTGTTTAGCACTAGACACCTTCAAGGCCACCATAAGCTTTAAAACCGGGATGACGTACGGTCGTATTTAGAGGAACGGACAGGAACCGCTTCAGTTGAAGCAAGTTTATTTGATCTCTCACACTTCCGCTGAGAAAACCATGAAACACAATAAAGCATCTCAGCATAATCTATTTATTTATCTTTCCTTTTTTTTTCTCCAAGACCTTAGTATATTCTTTGAACTCCTCTACGTCTCGGCTAGAGCGTGCGGAATCCATCCCGAATCAATACTGTCGTCTGATACCTTTATTTGACGATCTCTGTGCGGGCTACTTGAGATTGCGTGCAACCAACAGACGCGCCTGACACGACCATCAAACATGATTTCCAGCGAGTGACTTCATTCAATATGGCTCATAAAGAAATAGTAGTGTGCAAAAATCCATTTTTGGTCAGGCAAGGTGACCTTGTGGGAGGGGAAGTGGTCTTTGCTTTAAGGCTTAGTCACTCAAGTGGAGCCATCCATCACTGCGTATTTCCAGGAAAAACAAATTATGCCCTGTACCAGCACATAAACGTGGCCAATCAATATCTCTGCCCTGCCTCAAATGCCACACATTTTACACCATTTCTAATCATCTTGTTGTCTTGCCACCTCTGCCAGTTCAATGGAGTGTATCATAGCCATTTATTTGTTTTTTTCCCTTTTTTATTATTGCTATTTTTTATGTACAGTGGTTAAAATGTGTGACATCACTTTTCATCTTCTGAACTAATCGGTTTTGTAGCTTGAATCAATTGTATGTTCATAATAAAAAAACTTTTTTAAGGTTCATTATTATTGTTTATTATACTTTTTTGTGTTAATATACAGTATTCTATCTTTTTATAACTAATAGCGTACTTTTTTTTTTCTAATCTAACCACCACCCCTCTGCTGTCTGCTTTTTTGACAAGATAGATATCCGTTTTTGTGTGTGTGTGTGTGTGTGTGTGTGTTTTAACTATATAGCTATATATGAAATATGGCTGTTATTATATTTTTTTCATTTAGATTTCAGATAATAAATATAATTAAACATTGTTATAGATTATTTCTATTATATTTTATAGTATAGACCCATTATACATTTTTGCACTGGTTAATTAATTTTTTTAATTAATTTTTTGTGGTCACATTTTAACAGAGCAGCAGAGAATTTAACATTGCATATTTCTTTCAATTTGAACTATGAATAACTGTTTTACACTAAAAACATTGTTTTATTTACAATTGTCCAACCTATTCCCATAGTGGAGAGGTTGTGGTAAGATTAAATAATTTTTAAGTAATAAATAATTAATTATTATTTTTCAATGTTTGATATTCAATGGCATATCCTTATTTTTTACCTCCATCTCTCCACTGTGGGCTCAGCGGTGTTTTTGACAATATGGATATATAATATTTTAAACATAAACATTAATCAGCAGTGCAGAAATTAATAAGGCTGTTTTTATGTTTCTTAACTTGTTTCTTCACTCCAAATTTCTTGTCAAGATCTAAAACGGCATATCATAAGTGAGCATCCTTAGTCCACAGCATTTCAGAGAAATGTTCAATACCACATACAAAAATAAACCCAGAGATAGCAATGAAGGATTTCACGAGAGAAAAACGCATGGTTAGTGAAAAAAAGCAGTGCTTTTTCTCCAGGATTTTAAAAAAAATCAACTCGGATTGGGTTTTTCTAGAAGTCATCTGTTTCATGTTGCCGGAGAATCGTTATGGGGGACGTGGTCAAAGCTCTTCTCTCCTCCTCTCTTATCTGCACAATCCTGCTCTGATTGAAGCGGTAACTCTCAACTGCCTTTGATCAGGTCGTGTGTCACTTAAGACTGCTCTGAATGGAGTCTCATCTTCCTCATCCTGCAGAGTTCCAGATCGGCTCGGGCTCTCAATCAAAAACACAATTAGAACAGCATTAAAAAAAGACAGGCCTGCTCCATCTTATCCATACAATCAGCTGCCTTTACCTTCCTCCATTCATTCTTCTTTTTTTAATTTTCTCTTTTTTGTTTCACAGCACGTCAGTTTTTTTTTGTTGTGACGAAATAACCATTGATCACCTCCTGCACTGGAACATGTAATAAATGAAAGCAGGAAGAGCAGATAGATGTGCTTCTACAGTCCAGCAATCAGCTTTATTTATTTTTTTGAATTATGAAATGTATTTTTTTTTGGGCTGCATATCTGCGTTCAACAAGATCGAAGATGAATTTGGTTGCTATGTGATGCAATTCCTTAAACTCGGCCCTTTGGCTGCTCATGCTGTCATGGCAATGTGGAGATTGTTCCCGGGAAGACGGGCAGCACTTCTGGAAAGCATTAATTACCACAGAATGGGACCATTAATCAGAGCTGTCTATGCCAGACAGAGCAGAAGGCTGCGGAAAAGGGCTCCTCTCTGCTTCTGTGCTGAATGACTGGAGGTGTTTTATGCATAGTACCCTACTGCTCAGGAGGACTGCAACCAAACTAGGACATTGACATAATGAAGACAGATTTGCTTTGGGGACCTTACCATTTCATACATCTTAACAACAAGGGACAAGGAGGACCTTATAGTGCTCTTGAAAATCCACTAAATTATCCCCTTTCCATAGCATACTCTTGAGTCATTGCAGATGGAAAAATTCAAAATGCATGAAAAACAATCAAGACACACATCTCTATTTACAAAGCCTACATGGGGCATAACAATTTTGGTCCCACTTTATACTAAGTGTTCCTAATACCTGTGTACTTCCATAGTAACTAGATGTTTATCTAGTATGT
The DNA here is from genome assembly GCA_032361145.1 of Enteromius fasciolatus. Lineage (NCBI taxonomy): Eukaryota > Metazoa > Chordata > Actinopteri > Cypriniformes > Cyprinidae > Enteromius > Enteromius fasciolatus. The sequence goes on along the minus strand of JAUMHR010000072.1, from coordinate 5,318,431 downwards.
AACCACGGTGTAAGTACACATTTCTGCATAGTATCTACAGCTGTAATATTTATGTAACTACACACATAGCTCTAATAACTCACAGAATGGTGTGTGTAAGTACAAATGTGTAACAGGACATTGGTAACAACACCTTTTTTCACTTCACTAAGTAGTCATGTGACAGGAATTACATAGCTACATTTTCTAACAGCAGGTTGTATAAGCGTAACTGGAACAGGGGGTGATCAGAGGGTGTAGTTAGGTAGTTTAGGGATGTGTAAAGTAGGTGGAGTTGGTGCACCTCTGTAATACCAGTGTATATACATGGTAACTTAATATAAAGTGTAACATTCTGGACACCAACCACAATTTATATGTAAAGCCTAATTTACTGCCCGCTGCTGTGTAACATCAGAGTAATTACATGCTAAATCCATAGCAATTGTTTATTTAATATAAAGTGTAACACTTTATTTACCAAAAAGTGCCGTTAGTCCTGTTACACATCTGTACTTTCATTACCAAAAAGTGTTGTTACCAATGTCCTGTTACACATTTGTACTTACACACACCATTTTGAGGGTTGTTACATGTGTGTAGTTACAGAAATACTACAGCTGTAGATACTATGTACCGGTGTGCACTTACACTGTTGTTACATACTAGATACACATCTAGTTACAGTACTGTGGAAGTACACAGGTATTATGGACACTTAATATAAAGTGGGACCACTATTTTAAAATGAAAAGGAGGTTGTGAATGTACAGCATCACTCCAGGCAGGGTTTGCTTTTAAGTGCCACTTGCTTAAGTGCTGTAAATGTTTAATTAATTTGACTAAACAGAAGTAAGTGTATGTTAATTTTGTCAATATTGTGCGAATGGGAACAGACTCGTAATGAACTTAATGCATTTGATCTAGTGGAGTTAATTTAATCCACACTACCTTAAGCACCCCAATGGAATCGCTTGATGAATGCAGTTTTCTTTGTGTTCCTGACCTGTTCAGAGGGGCGGAAGTTTTTTTAAATTTTATTTGTGTTGTTATTATTATTAGTTTTTGCATGCATGTATCATATTATCATCAAGTAATTACATTTTAAGTATATAAAGTAAAATATTCTTCAGACTTATTGAGCTCATTTAAAAAAAAAAATAGCAAAAGCTTTTCTCGGTAGTATAGACAGGTGCACGCGCCTGGACCTAAGTTAACTTCTGGCATGGGTTTGTTTAGCGGTCTGGTTAGTGTCGCTAGCTACAAACACAGCTAATGATGAGTAATGAAGGTGGTCTCAGGTTATTGTGCTGTGGGATGTGTTTCCCGTACACTTAATTATTTATTTATTTGTGGTGAGCTGCCACGATATCAAAACTGACTGATTTTCCCAAAGGCTTCGTTGAATAAACATGAGCACGTAAAGGACGTTTAAAAATCAAACCGAAGCGTGGGTGTTTTTACATTACTGTATTTCTGAAGGCAGATGTTTTTAGAAAATGTCATTTTCATTTCATCCTGCGTATAAGGCTGTGTTTGTAAGCTCAGAGCTGCTTTGTCTACAGGCGTTACTGGGGAAACCTCTCGTTTCTCGTACTTAAAGCACCTCCTGCTGGCAGAGGATGAGTCTGCATTTTTTATAAATCCGTCTGATTTACACAGCGAACATATTTAGCTTGCTATCAAAAAAAAAAAAAAAAAAAACTACTCTAGAAGGACTTGGATGGCAACCGGAAGTTAAGTTAGGGCCACAAAAGCACACATGCGTAGTAACGTTTATTTATGCTGCTGTCTATACTGGCCAGTTAGAATGGAAAGCGAATTGGCTTTAGATATTTAGCCTTTTGCAGTTATCCTCATGAATATTATCTTTCTCAACTACCTTCTGCCAATCATGGCAGAGAACAGACAGGTATCTGCATTAAAGACTGCTTTCATAGTGACACAGGTCCTTCTGGCTAAACGTTCATCTTCATAAACCACCAATGTACTAACCTTAAGCCAATCCACTGGCCATTTTAAGAGCTTTTTAAGCTGTCTTATTACTCTCAATGAATTCTTTCAGCTCGAGATCGCCTGTTCTTATAAATTAGTCTATAACTGGCATCAGAGTGCCTTGTTCTTTTCCCATTGTTGCAATAAGCTGAAAAAAGCTCCCCCTGCCAGAATGTATTTTTTTGCTTAGCCTAATGTTTTCAGAGATAATAAAGCAGATGCTTTGTTGTTTTTTAGCATTACTGCGGTGCACATTCAAAAGGAATTTGGCAAATCGCATCGATCTCTCGCATCAGCCGCTTTAAATACTCTGTTTAATGTTGCATCACATCTCTGCCTCTAATTATCGGAAACCTCTCGGCTAGGATAAAATGGATAATGCTTATTTGAACTTCTTCAAGGCCTTTTCTCAAGCAGTTTAGGCTTGGCTGTGTAAGTAAGCGCTAGCTGGGTGTAATTTATGAGCGGTTTCACAATCTCACCAGATCCTGTTATCATTTTTTTTTTCTTTCAGTTTTACTGTTCCATCAAAGCTCTCATAAATGTCATTATGATGTCATTCTAGTTTTTTGTTCTCCCCTAGATAGACAGCTGCAGATTCAGTCCGTCTTCAAAGTAGCTGTGCAAGTGTATATCAGCCAGTCTGAATTCTTGTCTCCATCCCACAGATATTCTCCTGCAGAAAACTGATTTACCAGCAGCATTTTAATGGCCGTTCACTTTGCAGCCAACACCGGCTAATGAGTCCACAATAATTAGTTGAGGTACGTTGAGCACCGCCAGTAAAAGTCCAGGTGGTGTGACTAATTACAAAGGTGTTCAAGGCCTTACTTACACCAGAACAAGAGAGGGGAGACCCTCTGCCCATGCTTAGCTCTCAGTCAGAGGCACAGCGACATTTGCGAGAGCCCAAGCAATCATTTTCACTTTAATGTTTCTGCTAAAGTGTTCCTTTCTTTAACAAGATGATTGAATATTTGTTTCCTGTCAGTAATCATCGTTGGTGAAGTCAGTCTGTCACTTTTCTGAAGGCATAGCAAGCGTCATGCATCATGGAACATCTTTATGAACAATCAAAAACAGTAAGTTGACAGTGCAGCGTTTACAGCTTTAATGCTTTCACATCTTAAACAAAAAAATGCGTAGGTGTGCTAAATATACCACTGCATAAGGTCTCACATACTAGCTGTCAATTTGACTTTGGTTACCTCTAAGATCCCTTTGCGCAGGTGTTTTTTTTTTGGGGGGAGGAACAGCTTAAGATGAAAGAGGAAGTTCCCCCTACAGGATTATGTACAATGAATAATTTAAAGTGGAAAAAGAAAGCTCAATTCCTTTAACCTTGTAAGTTATTTATTGTTTTTAGATGGCTGTCATGTTTGCTAATATCCTCCCCAGTCAGCCACAACTGAAAATGGAAATTCGGTAGAGTCATTTTAGGGACGTCATATCCAGAATGCATGCAGACTCTGACGGATGACTCGTACAAGGCCAGAGTTTTTCTGCTTGGGCGGAGGTACAGAAAACCAGAGAAGCCTTGAATATTTATGCTTTATTCTTGACCTGGACAAGTTAAAATGACCATTGAGGAATCCTTGTGACCTGAAAAACAATAGGAACACGCATTCGCTACATTTGCTTTGGTCCAAAAAAGGGGATGGTTTATTCAGAGAGAAAAAAAAAGAAGAAATTTCAAGCATTAAACTATTTATTCACTCTTATGTTGTTCCAAACACAGAAGAACATATTTTAAATGATGTTTACACTGCTCTTTATCATACAGGATGTCTGTCTGGCACGAAAAATTAAACACAAGAACCTTATAAGCACATTATATGCATTAAAAACATCTGTTTTCTAAAGTTATCGTGTGCTTCTAAGACTTGCTTTTATGGTGCTTTTTTTCTTGTCCTTGTTCACTTGCATTGTTATTTTTTGGGTTTCACAGATGAAAGAATGTCTCGCATATTTGGACTGCTTTGAGAATGAGTAAATAATTGCAGCATTTTTATTTATCTGTGAATTATTCCTAAAGTATAGTTTATACACATACTTCAGCATATTGAGCCCACATGGATAAAAACAAGTCTGGCTCGCATTTTTTTTTTTGGTTATAGAAGATTTCCAAAACGTAATCCATAGCGTGGATAACTTTAAGTAGTTACGCCCTCTCTTCATTGTCATTGTTGAAGGTGATCACTTTGATGCCCAAGAACCTTTTTTTTTTTACTCCTCCCAGGATAATAAAGTTCCTTCGCAGTCGTTTAGATGAATTTCCAAAGCTCTTCGCTGACAGATGGCTTCTTTTAGAGAGTGCTGTGATAAATAGATTGTGATATAAAAGGTGAGACACAGGCCAGCATTTTTATGGTTTGAAGGCGCAAGCTGCTGCAGGTGCAGATGCGCGGAAAAGAAGGTGTCTGGGTACTAAAACACTGTTTCTAGGCCAGGGGGAACATTTGCCAAAGACTGGTTGATAAGGAGGAAAAGATAATACTGATGAAAGCGAGTGTGAGGGAGAGTGGGAAAAAAAAAAGATTGAGGAAATGGAGGGTGATTTGTATGGACATCAAAGGTCAACCGGGACCAATTTTCATGCCTTGGCTTTCCTCCCAGGAAAAGACGAGGTTTGGCAGACTTGTTCTGCTTTATTTTATTTTATTTTTTTCAATTTTCTTATGCATTCACTCAAGGTCAACTCTAGAGCTTGGGTGGACTCATATGTCAACATCACAACCGCAGTGCTGTTTGTTTCCAAATAACTTTGGGAAAGTCACCGTAGGTGAACAACGCCCCATGAATTTGTACACGTTTATGTCTTTCTATCTAAGTCATTTAGAGATCTTTGGACTCAACATGTCAGAGTGGCAGATGTTCCATTGTTTACACACAGTCTAGTTCTTCAGAAGTCCCTAGTTTCCACATGTTCTTTTTGTGTCCTCTCCCATGTTCATTTGATAAATCACATTGCCTTTGGTTTACGTGGCGGGCCGGTGCCTTTGAAGCCTTTGGAGCTACTTTTGGCACGGCATCACCAGGGTTCTGAAGGACTGGAGGTAAATCGCGCAGCCCTCAGTAACTCGGTCATTGTTTCTGGTGTTTTCGTTCCTCACAGAAAATGGCTTGTCGTGTAACTCCCAGAGAGAGTTTGCTTAGATGGCGCTTGGCCCTTTTCTCAAAACCCCGCCTGGGTGCCTGATGTGACGGTTCCTCCCGGGGAGTTCTGCCCTGGCTAAAGCTGGGTGTCTCTTCACCTGTGTTGCATTTCTACCTTCGCTCATGAATAATTAATGCCGTAGCTGTGTTTAGTCTGAGGCGGTGGGTCTGTTTCTCCTGCAGGTGTAATGAGAGGCAGAAGCGGTGGGCTTTGAAAAGGATTCTATATGGATGCAGGCCAAAGCTTTACCCTTTCCATGGGTTCAATGTGACCGTAGAGAGAGCCAGGCTAAATTTACCTCTAATGTCTCTCTGAGATCACCTCCAACCCGCTCTGTTTGGTAATAAGACCTGTTTACCTCCATAGCTCAGAGAATCATCCCTGGCATACACCACCGCCATTCCCTTCCCTCTTAAGAGGCTTTGCAGTGTGTTTTTTTTTGCTGGTGAACTCCAGACCTTGTCTTCCTGAAACACATTAGTTATCATGTGGAGTGTAATCTGAGTACATGTGATGTTCTTTCCCCCCTAGTGTAATGTGTTTATAGAATATGGCATCCTTGTCAGATCAATAAAACCAACACGGACTGGCTCGGGGAGGACAAGCCTAGAAAGCAAACAAAAAGGGCCGCCGTATTATCGTTTCTCATCCTCGTATCGTTAGAACTCCTGCCGAATGTGTGAGACTCAATGTGACATGTTGTCCGTGGCACATTTATGTAACCGACAAGTTCATCCGTGCTGTCATCTCAATTGTTCAAGCATGGCATTTTAGACAGGCCGTCTTTTGGAGGACGAGACTGTGACAGTATGGTATGCGGCATTCATTAATGATGAGCTGATTTGAGATGAGCTTGCTGGAGGTTTTGCTCCTTCAGGTTCCCAAAACATCTCCAGGAATAAGTTGAGCAGGAGAGACAAAGGACTGCAGGCAGGAAGCAATGGTGCGTTTCTGTTCCTGTGCATACCCGTGCAACATCATTACTAGGAGGGGCGGTAACCTCCCCTTAGAGTTGCATGGGTACACCAATGTGCATTCATGAGACATGTTAATAATTGGTGGCAATTACTGCATTTTGGAGCAGACAGGGAACGTGGGAGGCTATGAGGGAAGGTCAGTCAGCATGACCTGAATCGCAGTTTTCTCTGCTCTTTGTCATTTTCTCCAACAAAACGTTCTCGACCCTTTATTATTTCTCAGTGCTTTCATCTCTTCTGCTGAAAAGTGCTTGTGAGGGGTGATTTTGTTTGAGGTTGGCAACTGGATCTTGTTGCACAAATTCTGTTGTGGCTTCTTTTCATGACAGTTTCCCACTGACAAATGTATTCTGTCCCTTTTAATGTCTCTGAAGAAAGTTGTTCCAGTGCAATGACAATTTTATTTCTGTTCTGTTCCTCTTTTCTATTTTTCTTTATTGCCCTGTCGTGAGGAAGTTTTGAAAATCTTGCCAGTTAGGTGTCAACTTCCCGTGCAGTGTTTTTGCAGCTGCTTTTAAACCATTTGTTTATTCCTTGATACATTTTATACTTTTATTCCACAAAGTCATTTTCAATTTGCATTGAATTTGAATTTAAGTAGCCAAAAGAAAAATAAAAAAGAACATTTCATTTTAGGAATTTAGGACTGTATCTGTAGTTTTTATTTTCAATAAGAATTAACTGATAAACCTAAACACAATGAATGGTAATGGTTAAAAAAAAAGCTTAAGTTGTATATATAAATAA
>JAUMHR010000072.1:5282447-5294579 GCA_032361145.1 Enteromius fasciolatus | reverse complement strand
TGGGTTGTGTATGATCGGCTGTGTCAGGACTGACACAGCCCGATCTTGTGACAAAAACTAGTATTTTCTGTTGTTTGTACACAAAAAAATGATTAATTGAATTTACAATTTTTAACTATATTTAAATACATTTTATTGAAAGTTAGTGAACTAAATCTGTCTATTCATTTCATGGATTCATTTTATTTCATCATTTTTTCGGTGTATATGAAGTGTTATTAGTAGTTTATATACATTTTTTATTAACTTTAAAGATTTTCTACAATATATGTTTATATAAAAAATGGCTAAAGTATTTTAATAAAAGTAAATGTGATGCATCAATGCAGAAAGTAAATTACAGTACATCTGATATAGTAAGGAATGTAGAAACAACAGTAACAACAACTTGAAGTGAATTTCACTACTGTAATATTTAGTTAGAAGAAAATCAATGCATAAAATGTCAAAACAAAGTTGATATTTAATAGTTGTAATGATAAAAGAATGTCCCATTGTTTTGTTTACTTTTTCTGTGTTGAACAAAAGAAATAAAGCCCTGTGGTAGTAAGTGTAGTTGGGGCACGTGGGAATGTTGTTACAATCGTGTCTGTGAGTTGTGCATTTGTGCCGGTTAGTTGTAAGTTGTGTTAGATAGCAGATTAGGATAGCCTGTCAGAGCAGTGCTGTGCGTGACGGCAACTGTGCTGCTGTCAGGGGTGTCTGGGTGAGAGATTGCAGCGCGGCATAATTAGCAGACTAGCCTGCTGAGTGCTGGATGCTGCCGGGCTCTGTCCTCACTGTGGCTTGTCTCTAGTTTGTCGAAAGTTTGAGTTCTCATCTCCCTCTCCTTCTCGAACACTCTGGTTCGTATTCATGGAGGAGAGCAGATGGGTAGTACATGCTCTCACGCTGTCCAAACCCCCCTAAGATCGAAAAGATCTCAAAGCATGACGTGGCAGCTCTGTTCAAAAGCGGCGGTATAGAAAGGCACGGCAGTACTACAGGGAATTTCCTGGCTTTAAACAACTGAACATCACAGATTCGACAAATCTGCACTGGTTCAGTCTTCTCCCAGTGATAACCTCTATCAAGTGTTCATTTTGAGAACCGGTGTTTCATGATATTGATTCTTTGGACAGTTATCATCTGGTTTTCATTTATGTGCAGTTTTTATCCAATTAGAGATGCTGAACATTTTAAAGCATAGAAATGAAAGGGTTTGCGTGATCTTGGAAGTCAAGTAAAGGTGCAATGACACTCGCCATAATAAGATTTTCCACCGACTGGGATCGTCATTTCTTTCACACCAGGACACTAAACACTTATTAGCATCTAAAATGTCCTGACTCACCTTGATTACGCTATAGGATTGGAAGGCAAAGTACCAGTTACCTATGATGCTTCTTGGTAGAGCATATTACAATCACTTTTTCCTTATTATATCATATAGGCCTACCAGTAAAAACATCCTCAAACAAAAAACTACTTTTATCAGTTTGCTCTCCATTGAAAAATATCTGAAGATGTTTAAGTCAAGTACTCAGAAAGAGACTTTTTACATTGAATCAAAAAGCTATATATATAATATATATAAATTATTAATTTATTTATTTTTAAACAGTCTAAATGTACCAAATGTTTGGGATCAGTTTTCAAAGTAACCTAAAACTGTAGTTTCCACAAAAATATTAAGCAGCACAAAAGTTTTTTGTTTTTTTTTGTATTCTATTCCGTGCTGAAATATTTGCGAATTTTGAATATTTCAAAAATGTTTCAGCACAGAATAGAATAGAAAAAGCGGTGTTAGAAAAAAGGCAAGATCACTTTCTCCATCAGTTATATTATTCATTCATAATTATTAGTCATGCTATCAACATTAATATTATAGAACATAAATTTGTCACATGCATTTTATGTCGCAGTATGTCTGGTTATGCAACAACATATCATATATTTTATTCATTTATTTATTTTTTAATCAAGATATGCTATCTTTGTAAGAACATTAAAACATTATACTGACCCCAAACTTAGCTTATTTTTGCTTGCAACATATAAAGTTTTTTTTCATCTACTGTGTTTCCCACTTTACAGTTTACAGAGTTTTTAAAATGTATATTTCCATACACATAGGTCACATTAATACAAGAAACAAAACATCTAAAAAACATTTGAGCCTATGCTACAAGTGACCCAAGTCACGTCAGGCAGGGTTTGCTGAAGTATCAGCCTGTCTGCATCCCCGAAATGATTCTGATGATGTGTCAGACCTCAGTGATGCAATATCACGAAACAAGATTTTATTTACCTAAACATCTTCCTCGCGTAATCAGAAATATCAGTTTCATTTGCGACGTTTACCGACCGCAGCTATTTCCAGAGTGGGTTTCAGATTTCCTCGTTTTCAGCTTTCCAGGGCTGTCTGCCTTTTCGGGACGAAGAACTCACAGAGGGAAGGACACGGCTCTTCTCTCAGTCATACTGAATTCACTCTGCGTTCGATGAGGACGGTACCCTGAGGCAACAAAAAAACACCAAAGACCAGCCAGCTGAAGCAGGAACATGCATAGGAATACCAAGCAGTCATTACAGTCATCACAAACTTTACTTTATTTAGTTCCTAACAAAGCACTCTGGTGGTGCTGCTGTGAGACCTACTGAGACGTTTTTTTTTTTCTAAACCCTGGAAACATGGGCAGAAAGCCAGGGTTTGGATGTGGCTAGTGGTGCTTTTTCTTTCTGATGCAATTCAACTATGCAACTATAATTTGTGTGAGTGTGTTGTGTGATGTGCGGTATGAGCACATAAGGACCCTGAGGCAGAGTGATGGGGAAACGGGGCTCTTCGAGGTGAGCTGGAAGGTTTCGACACGTTACAGGACAAATTAAGCGGGTGTTTGGAGAAAAAGTGCTTTAAAGGAAAGGGCTGATTTTTGGAGCGAATTGAGCAATAAATGGACAGGTTGCGTTTATTAATATTTTAACACATACAACAGTACTTTTGCCCCGTTTTAATTTACCAAAAGATGTAGTGTCATTCCAGATCATTTGAATTTAAAATGAAGAGACAAATAACTTCCACAGATTTGTTTTCACATAAATATGAAGTATAAAAGCAATTTATATAATTTTTTCCTTTGCAATTTCATATACATTTAGGCACCTCTGTGACTTTGTAAACTTGCTATGTGTTGATATGCATATTATAAACATATTTAATAAAAGTTGGTGTCAGAAAGATAGGTATTTAAAGAAAGTAATAATTTTATTCAACAAAGAAGCGTTTAAATTGGTCAAAGTGGCAGTATAGAGACTAGAGTAAACTGAGAGACTAATGTTGTTACAAAAAATCTTTAGATAAATGCTTTTAAACTTTCTAATCATCAAAGAAACCTGAATGGTCTCCACCAAATTAGCTTAAGAATCATGTGACACTGAAGGCTAATGAAAAGGCTCCTAAAAAGCTAGCCTTGCAATCATAGGAATAAATTCGATTTTAAAGTCTAGTTAAATGTTTTTTTAAATTATAATAATATGAATGATTTTGATTTTTTTATTAATTAAATGCAGCTTTGCTGAGCTTGGTGATCTTTTCAAATATCTTAACCACCCCAAACGTATTATTATTATTTCTTCATTTAATATCCAGCATTAACAAACCTTAGACTGGTTTGCTAAACGTATACTTTCTAAATGATTTACTTGGAAAGAAGGCAAGATCACTTTCTCCAGCACTTTATTTTAGCAGATCCTCCTATAATGATGTTTAAGCCAAGCTCATGATCCAGGTCTCCTAGTACAGCTCCAGGCAGCTTAGCAGATGCCACAGAGAGCTAAACACACTCATCTGTGCCCGATTGTGACTACTGATCCCAAAGCTGTCGACCAAGATGGTGCATGTCCTCCAGGTGGCTCCAGAGCAGGACTGCTATCGTGCTAACGCACATCTCATTTGGGTTTCTGGAGTTGCTGAGTAACTTTTACACATGCCATTATAAAAATCCTGCTTGTTTATGGCTGCATGTTTACAGAGACAAAAGTTTTGTACACATCATTAAGAAAAGCACAGACAGCTTTAAACGTGACTTGAATTATTAATATGAGGCGATGATTGTACGGGCTCAGGATTGTTGAAGATGAATTTCCTGTGCAAAAATGCTTTTTTTGCTCTCTCATTAGAAGCATGGAGGCCAGTCACCCGAGAGATGCCTCAGGCAAGGCAGAACTAGCTCTGAGGACCGAGTTTGGAGTTTAATGAAACGCAAAAGACACAGCAGATGAAGAAAAGCAGTCCTTTTGATAAATGAGTACCTTTTGCAGCACTGAGGGCTTTTGCCCTCGTCTATCGTTTCTCTGCACCCATCTGTGGAATGAATATGAACTGATTATAGTCACGGAGGATTTAAACTAAACGGTTCTTCATTTACAAAGCTGCAAATGTTAAGAGAGTCTTTCTCTAGAATAATATCAATGGAGAGCTGATTTGCTGTTGCGGTTTGTAATTCCAGTGCCGCTATTTACTGTGAATAGCAGCGGTGGTTAAAGATTCGAAACATTCTGAGAGCTTTCAAAATAATCCATTCTAGAGGCAATGTTCTCAGATTTGATTGCTTATTAAAAGGACATATCATTTCTCTTTTGCGGTCGATACACTACGTAGATTAACCTACCGTTTACGCTGCCAAAACAAGTTGTTCAGAAGTTATCATGGTATTTATGTTAACTCAGTTTCGATCGGCTTTACATGATGTCAACACCGTATTGTTAGAGTTTCAGCAGACAAGAATGTCAAATGATTATGTAAAACTAAATTACAGATACAAAATATAGCCCTTTGTGTATATTGCATTACATTTTGGAGACAGGAATGAAACCAAATAATTAGGTCGTTGTTATTTTATCATCTTAAACTTATTAAATTAAGAAAAAATAATTCTTGTAGTGACAAACATGCAATATTCTTTTGTTCAAGATTTATTAACACCTTGTTTTGATAGACTCTTTGGACCTGAACAATTTGAACACCTAGTGCAAGAGTTGCCAGTGTATTATTTATTTATTTTTATGTGAAAAGATGCACATTTTCATCATTTAATTATCATATTTTCTTGTTTTCCTTTCCTCTTACGTAAGCCGGGATTCACTAAGCGAATCAGAGGTCTGGAGCTCTATTTTAGGAGGCAGCAACAGATCCAGTCAGTCAGCCGTGCTTTCCGGACTGGTCTATTTTAGAAGGAAGGATATCCCAGAAAAATCCAGTGGGGAGAGAGAACATTTTGTTCCAAAACATCGTCCATCATTTTGATTGTCTTATATAGGTGGTGCATTATGATAGCAGCGTGTATTTCTGGGTTTTATATTGTTTATGAATAATGTAGTATAATGTAGCTTGAGGTGGTATTTGCCTTACATTGATCTCGATATATATTTTTTTATATATTTATACTGTAACTTTACATTAACCGGATATTTATTTATTAAGTTTAAGCAATGTTTATGCAAATGTGGATTTGTTTTGCTTCAGAGATAATGCAATAATCAATTCAATAATATTAATAATTTAAAGCTTTAAAAAAATAATAAAAATAAATGTTATTATAAATTTCAATATTTACTGTTTGTTTCTTATGTGAAAAATATTAATGTTATTAGCATTATATTGCATTATATTATGAATAATTTAGCTTAAAAATTAATATTATATTTTGAATAATAATATTTTATTTGTAAATTTATTTGTATTAATTATTTTTAAATTAATACCACTATTGCAATATTTATATAATATTAATAATCGCACAATAGTTAGTAATGTCAATATGAATATGAATTTAAAATATATGTAAATATTTAAAAAATCACCTTTTGAGAACCGTTAGTCATAGTTTCTTGGCTAACATATAATGATGGTCGCATGCTTTAACGTAGGCTACTTTGATTTTGATTACCAGCAAAAAAACCCTATTTGGTTTTCAAGTTTTGATTTGGAAGTGATGATGTCAGAGGGAGCGATTTGTTTACTTTGTAATTAGTCTGTCCATTCCTCCCTTCAAACTGATCTGAACACGAGAGGCATGCGGGATCACTCTGACAGTCTAATCAGCCAATCACAGTGACATATAGGCTCTGCTTCATCTCTCATGACTTTTCACTTCAGCAGCTTTACGAGAACAGACAATTTCATCTAATATTTCAGAACATTTCACATTTTATTTTCGCACTGTCAAATATATTGTTGAGAGCAAGCATTACCTTCTCTTCCCTCCTCCTCAGTGAAAGTATTTTTTTTGTTTTTCTACCTTAATTCCCATAACTGTCTGTCATAGTTTCCTTCACTCCCTGCATCTCTTAATTTGCTCTTCCTTCCATAACACGTACAAGTTCATTTCCATCTGAGACAGCCGCTATATGTTTTCAGTAGGGATTTGTATCGGCATCCCTATTTTTCCACACTTCTACACACAAACGTGGACACAGAGCACACATCCTCTTCTCATCCCATTCTGTTTGCTTTGTTTCACCTGTGCCGATCTTTCTCTCTTGCGCTCTCTCTCTCTCTCTCTCTCCCTCCCTCCTCCCTCCAGCTTCGTCTCTCACTTGCGCGCTTTCGTTCGCTCTCTCTCCCTCCCTCTCACACTCATTGCTTAGCAGAGCTGCTGAAAGTGCGTCAAGCCTCTGTCCAAATACAGACAGGGCTGAGCAATACTAATCTCAGGAGGAAGAAAATCAGAAGAGTGTGTGCGTGTGTGTCAGCGAGCGGTGTTTCAGCCCAAGCCTTTGTATTGCAACACCTTAGGAGCCCAGGAGCGGACAGTGTCGGGAAGAAAAAGAGGAATCTGTTTCATACTAGAGTTTATCCTTTTGAAAAAAGCAGGAAGAAAAAGTCTTTCTCTGCTGCCTTTGTGCGGGATGGACAGTGAATGAGTGGCATGGTCGGGTCATGACCCTCTTTTCCGCCGGGTAATTGTCACCTCTTCTGGACTCTCGAGGGACTGATGCAGCTCTGAGAGCATCAGACCCCATCGCAGACGCTCTTTCCCATCCGTTGGCTCAGCAGCTGTAAACAGGCTCTCGTCCGAAGTGAGTGCATTTTTACAGGGGCCGGCTGCGGGTGCTGGACGAGGAGGTTGGGACTCCTAGCATGGGGTTTTCTGCATCATGAGAGAACTCTCTTCTCTCGGTTCTTCGCGCCTAGTGTCTAAGAGCGAGTCGGGTGTGCGTCATGCGTCCCAGCAGAGCGGCGCCGTTTCTTGGTGTTCAAGAGGGGCGACTCGGATGGACCCCTTGGATGTGGTCTCTGACTTTGGGATGTATTGTGGGTTCGGTGTGGAGTTCCTCACCTGGCTTGGATAGTTCAGTGGCCGCCGCCGGACCCCCTGGGGCGGCAACCTCTTACACCAATCCCGAACACCCGTTCCACAACGGGCGGCACCACGCTTCACCCATCTCCATATACCGCTCTCCAGCTTTCCTCAGAAGTGGCCACGGTGAGTCCCCCCTTGTGGTGCTCCTAAAGAGTTCTAAATAAGAGACTTTTGTTTGTTCAGGAGCCCCCCCCAACCTCAATAGTTAATTGCGACGGGGGAATAATCGGGATTTCGTTTATTGAGGGAAGATTGTGTCAGATGCTCTCAATAGTGGTTATCAGGATTTGTATCTCTGCTTGCAGTTTAATTAAAGCAGGGGAGATAGTGCATCAGTGGGGCTATAATAAGTCTGGCTTTAGATTGGGTTTTTGGAACAAGGGGATCTGATAAGCGTTGAGCTATTTTGTGGTTACGGAGAGCGGAGTTCTCTCTCCCAAGGCACACAGGCAATTACCCTATTAAAGTCTGAAGCGAGCAGCCGTAACTGTGCTGTGCTATGATTGCTCTTTTGCAGCGGTTCAGTGTCAACAAACCTTTCGCATTGTACCTAAGGTTGCCTAGAAATGCCTGAGCGATGGCTTTAGAGAAGTTGGCAAGTGTATTTTAAAGTGCGCAATTGGAAGACGACAGAGACGTTTGCTAGATCAAAGCAGAACTTTGAGCAATAACCTGTAGATGAAGTGTCTTTGAAGTGATGCAGATCAAGACATAAAGGACTGACCTCTGTTTGCCTGCCATTTCCCTGTAATTATTTGAATAAGGCGGATATTGTGTGCTTTGTATTATTCAAATTTCTTAAAGGGTATTTGGGGAAATGTACTCACAAAATTCTAAAGGACATTGAGGTAATGCAGCGATTAATTTCCAGCTTACCTTTGCGCTTTCAGTACACAGCAATGGGGAATAGCAGTCTTAAGTCAGCCTTGAAGCCGTTAGCTCGTTAGGAAGAAAAAAAAATTTGATTGCAGTAATGCATTTATTTGGACTCGAGCAGAGCGTTTTTTTCACCTCAGCGGCTTTGTACTTACAAATCACATTTATTCTGCTCTCGCGGTGCATTTTCCTTTACCCTCAGACTTTATTTTTAGACGGATTTCTCTTGTAAGCCGTGCGTGGGTGTGAGAGGAGTTCATCAGGCACATTTAAAACCCCTTTTTCTAATTAAATCAATAGATACAAGTTTTCATTTTCCAGTCAAAGCTAATTTACGTGAAGGACAACAAGAATGATTTGAATGAGAGTGGATCTTGCTTATTAGTTCTGTAATTTTTTTTTTTTTTGTTGTTTTTTTTGCTTTTTTCGTTTTAGTTGTTAAAACTTTAGTTTTTAGTATTTCTTTATTCTTTAGGTCAACACTCTTGGATTCTCACCAACGTCCTGACATTAGGGTTGATGAAACTGCTGTGGTTTGGTGTGAAAATGTGTGAAAATCCTGCTTGAGCGTAGCTCTCGAAGACTCTCCCTCCAATCTCAATGAGGGCCCCTGGGGCATGATGCCGCGTTAGATATAGATGAAAAGCGCTCTGGCATGCTCTCTCATTCCCTGTGTTTACACATGTAAGCAGAATCTCTGGATTAAGTCTCTACATCATTAGTTCTGCTATTATTTATTTATCATTTGATTTACGTATTCGCTGTATTACCTTGCTCTGCTGAATTCATCGCGAGTTGCACAACCTGCAGTGTTGCTCAGCAGTTAGATTTTTATTTGCTTGGACATATAGCCTGCAGTCGAGAGGTCTAAGTTGAAGGCTCCCCGGCTGTCAGAAGGCGTCTGGAGAGTTAGATACTGTATAGAGGAGATGTGCACTATAATGACAGGGGAAAGAAGCATCCAGGTGAAGACTCTTAGAGAAAGCACTGCTAAGCCAGCACACTCTCTCTCCAAAGCCCCACAACGATGAGACGAGAGCATGACAGGCTGAACAGAGTGGATTTTCCCCCACTTGTTTACCACGATAGTGTGTGAACACGTGATAGCGTAGCTGCGTGTGTGTGCATGTGTGTGTGTGTGCGCATGACATGAACTGGCCTAAAATTGTGAGGTAAAGCATTTGTAAACGTTCAAGAAACTACTGTAAAGCATTGCAGAACTCATATTTGTGGAAGGAACTGCTTGTGGTGGAATTGAGTTGGGATTTATCCAATGGCAAAAGGGAACTCTCGGGTCGTACTAGTGGATTATGGGACTGCACTAACTAATTCCTCACGGCCCTAAATTTAGAGTCATTGTTAAAAGTCACAGTAGTCTTCATTTGTGATCAGTTTGGATTTCGAGAAAGAAAACTGTGAAAATTGCATGCAGACTGTGAACTGGTAACACATAAGTTTGGAAAACTGCACAAATCAGCAAGACTGTGACGTCAAAACAGTTTGTTTGTTTTTTTTTACCAGAGATGGAAAGATTTGATTTCTGACCAACCCTCATGTTGTTAGAAACATGAAGCATGAAGCAAGATTTTGTTTATATAATGAAAGTTATCCTATTTGGATTAAAAAAGAAATGGATGACTAAAAGATTTCAGAATTTGATACATTTTTGGTTGAATTCTCTATTTTAGTATGTTTTTGCTTCTTTATTATTTCTTGCGTTTACACTTGTCTTTTTTTTTTTTTTAAAAGAGACAATATATCTAAAGTATTATACAGTATGAAAAGACTCAGTATATGAATAACAGTGTTTGAATAAACTCAGACCTTTTGCAGAAAGACAAACAACACCTCCGTTCCAGCAAATGATACGCTACCATGACAGCTGTTCAGCTCAGTGTCCGCCGATGCTTTGAAACACATTGTTAGTGGTTGAAGTTTAATTAATTAACATCCAGTCGCTCTAATGCAGACAAATGTAACTTCACTCCTCTTATCGTGCATGACAGAAACTTTGAATCATAATTGCAATAATTGCAGGTCATTATAACCCTGATAAATGAGGAAGTTTAACACACCTATTGTCAATACGCTAGAATTCCCATTCAGTTACAGCTCTTTAATCAGAAAAGCGGCTGTTTCGAACTCATTCTCTTGGCAAATTATCTCCTTTTATCACTCTTCAGAAAGTCCTGCTCTTTCATAATTCCCACACTATACATTTTGATTAACTGTCCAGCATTCGTGCTGAATGGCAGGAGCTATCGAACTCTTCACAACGAACATAATTGACTTTCAAGAGGAACATAACCGCTCCATTTATGTCCTTGTTCCTCGCTCTCCTGCCTTACACGGCTCTGCACGCGACTGGCGGGTGTCTATCTGCTTGGCGCCGTGTCCGTTTCCTGTGCTGCGATGGCATGCGTGGCTCTTGCCGTCGGGTTAATCGTGTTAAGGCAGAGCAGGTTGTATCGCTGGTGTCAGTTGCCAGGTTTGGCAGCGTAAACAGAGGCAGCTCCTCTGTACATGAAGACCCTGGAACTGAGTCTGCTGGGGGGCTGCGCTACATTACGCCAGTGTCTCTCTGCTAACTGAAATGTGGATCAAAGGGAAGTTTAGACCTGTATCCTCAGGACAAGGATTAATGGAAACAGCAAGCATGGGGAGGAGTGTAAGATAACAGGATTTCACAAGGCCTGTGATGGGGAGAAAGTGTGTTGGAGAGAGGGGAATAATTTGAGTGTGTGTGCGAGAGAGAATTGGAAGGCGGAAAAGGGGAAGAGAGATTGGGAATGGAGTTATGAGACCTGCCATGATATGCACATGAGAATATCTCTGTGTATCTGCCAAAATGCTCTTTGGGTGCACTGAAGCTGCAATACATTTTTCATTTTATAGCTGCTGTGTCTTAGTCCAATTTGGTCTAATTTTGTTAAATGCCATATATTGGGTTATACATATCAAATGTGAGTCAGATTCTTGTCTTTTTAGATTCTTATTTAGAAATGTTGTCCTAATTGAGGGTTTGCATTTAATTGTATTTATTTTTATTCTATTGTAAAACATTTTCTTCTGTCTAGTTTTTTTTTAGATAATACATTTTAATTAAGCCTTTCTTATACTGATTTCTCTTTGAAAAAAATATAAATAAATAAATAAAATAATAATAAATAAAAAGCATGAAATAAAATAGAAATAATAGATAAATATATTGGAAGTGTATCTATGTTTAGTGCTGTAAATAAATACACACATACAGAATACATTTTTAAAATATTGACATATATTTACATTTTTTTTATTCATGTAATTTTTATTGTAAATTTTATATTTATATTATATATAATCATTTAATACGTAAACATGAATTTTTTTTAATCTATGCATACATGAGTATTTCTATACATAATAAATATACACAGATATATATATATATATATATATATGGCAACAATTTATAACAATTTATATTATGGTTGCAATTGATCGTGAATAATCGCTTCACAGCGATATCATATATATATATATATATATATATATGTGTGTGTGTGTGTGACACAGGACCACAAAACCAGTCATAAGGTAAAATCTTTATATTTTGTATGTATACATCATATGAAAGCTCAATAAATAAGATTTCTATTGATACATGGTTTGTTAGGATAGGACAATATTTGGCCAAGATACATCTATTTGAAAATCTGAAATCGGAGGGTGCAAAAAAATCAAAATACTGAGCAAATAAATATCTTATCAATGCATTTTACTAATCAAAAATGACATTTTGATATTTTTACAGTAGGAATTTTACAAAAAATCTTCACGGAACATGATCTTTACTTAATTTCCTAATGATTTTTGGCATAAAAAAAAAATCTATAATTTTGACCCATGCAATGTATTTTTGGATATT
>JAUMHR010000072.1:5251766-5264559 GCA_032361145.1 Enteromius fasciolatus | reverse complement strand
GATAGATAGATAGATAGATAGATAGATAGATAGATAGATAGATAGATAGATAGATAGATAGATAGATAGATATTAAAGTAGATAGATAGATATTTATGCATATTGAAAAATTATAAATTAAAGAAAAATAATGTACATTAACATTTTAATTGATATGCTAAAATACTATTTTATTATACAAATTTTAATATTTATGTTGTATAAATATATATGTTGTTTTTACTATAAAATCAAAAATATTTATATTTTGTCAGGAAATTTGTATTTAGCTTTTTTAAACATGTGTATTAAATTTATAGTAGAATATTTATAGTCATAACAATATGACTGCATGCATAATATTATATAAGTAATTATATAAGCGATGATAATAATAAAATGGTAAATATTTTATATATATATATATATATATATTAATAATAATTTATTGTATTAATAAAATTAATTATTATTTATTATTTTTAATTGTAATCAATTTTTATGAATCAGGATGGAAGTTGTTGAACACTTTATTTGCAGAAATATTACTAATATAAATATTAATAATTTACAGAAAGCTCTATCTGCATTGCTTTGATTTAAAATTCAATAAGTTCAAATTCCAATTCAAAAGAATTCAAATTCTTGTTGCCCGTGGCAAAATCAATATAAATTCCGACTTTAAAGAAATTAATTTTTTAGTCCTGGCCTAATTCGACCTTCGTCCCACTCTAATGGACATTTTCGTTTTGTTTCTTTGTATCAACTTGTTACATTTCATACTTTCTGAATGTCAGCATCTGAAACCATAGGAACGCTAGAGTTCAGTCAGCAATGCATGGCATGGACAGAAAAATGTCTGAATAGACTTGAAAGAGAGATTTGAGTGTAAAACATCATTGTGAATTGAAAGCTCATTGTCGTTCCTTCCACTGAAAGCCTGTATCCATGGATGTGCGTTCCTAAGCGTTTATCTCCCACATCAAGGCGTTTATCTCCAATCAGAGCCCCCTGAGAGCGCCTCCATTTGTTTAATTGGACGACATCTCCAGCCATTCAAGCCAACTCCACAGAGAGATCACATATCTTTGCCTGAATGAGGTCAGCTGTGTGGTATCCGAACTCCACAAACTCTCAAACCACAAAGCTCTGATCAAAGTTAAACTTTGTACGTTTTGGCCAAATTGAAGAAGTGGGAGAGGGATAAAAGGAAATTCGAGAGAGAGAGAGTTATGTGTAATTAGAGTCGTAAATAGTGAAGCGCTCACATAATACCCACACTGAGACCGGAGGGACTCGACCGACAACTGCCACTGATCGTAAAGTTTGAGAACTTCTCCCGCGATAACTATATCATGTTCCTACCAGCGGTGCACAGTGAAGAGGCTGTTGTCATGACAACAAGGTGGCAACACTTTTTCAGTAGACCAGGCGGGGAGAATAACAAGAATTTATTGGACATTAAGGAGGAAGGCTTTGGAGCATATAACCATTAGGCACCGACAATATGTGTCACGGTGTACAAAACAACACATTAGAGGATGCGACAGCCCGACATATACCCCCATGTAGTATTTAAGTTATTTATGCGTTTACGAATCCAATATACCGTAGTCCACGCAAATGACCAGCATGAAAATTTAATGTGGACTGTATATGTATATATATAGTGTCTTTTCTTTTTCTTTGGCCAGAGAGAAATAAATCTAAAAAAGATTTTAACCTATTACCATGGCTGACTTAATGCCACTTACTAAAGTGTGGAGCAAATTGGATAATTTGTCATAATATAACCTTAGGAAATCTCGGAGAGTGGGACTCTAAACACAAAAGTAGAAGTAATGGCCAATTATCCCAGTGAAGAGTCAGTGTCAGACAGCTGGGGAGCACAGGAGATGGTAACGGTAAGGGATACACGGTTTACTGCTGTGTCTTGGCTGCGTATTTCATTTACATTGTTTTTTCTGGACTTTGAAGGCCACATTATGTTAAAATAAAAAATTCCAGCTTTCTGAAGAGATAACCACCCAGTCTTTTTCTCGCACAAAAAGACAATTCTTCGCTAATTTAGTTTTCCGCGGCAATTTAGTTACAGGAGAAACAGAAAAAACAACGGCTTAGAAGCATCCAACCAAAAGACTTTCAATCTCAATCAGAGCGAGAGTCTACCTTGTTGTTCTCTCTTATGGATAAAACATAAAAATTGATGGGCAAAAATGAAGACAATCAGTCATTTGTTGTCCTCATGTTGTTCCAAGTCATAATGAACACAGACAAAAGCTTTCAAGCAAAACTGCAAAAGCAACATAAATGTACTATACAAAAGTGGCTCATATGTTTTCTTAAGCCATGTGATAGCTTTGGGTAAGAAACAGATATCATTGGTCGTTATTTACTGAATTCTCTTCACTGTTTAAAAAGTATTCATGAACGAATCATTCTTGTAAGTTGGATCTTTTAAAGGAATCTTTTAAAATCTGTCCACAAAAACCGAATGATTCATTTAAGAATAATAATATATTATAAAACTACTAAACTGTATAAGCTCAATAAAGATTCCTTAATAGAATTTAATCCCAACATGCCTATATTAATATGATAAAAATTGATTGATTGATTTTTGCTCTAAATATGTCTAAATCAATAAAGTAAACAAATATTTTTACAATGAAATGTTCGAAAGTAAATTCATATTTAGTTTGCATAAATTATAAAATGAATATCATAAAACAATTACTATAGTGCAAATATAGTAAAAGTTCATATTAATATTAATTTAGTTACTTAATTTGAAAATTCTTGTTGCATTATGTGGTAAAATGTAATAACATAATAATTTGAAACAAGCTTGTTTTAGGCATGATTAACTTCTATGGAGAACAGTTAAAGAATGCTTCGTTTCCCAGAATGCACTGCCTGTGTTGTCTTTGATTCGTAATTCAGTCAATTCTGATTTGAAAGAGTTGAAATATAGCTTTAAGGACAACTTTAAGAAACTTTTCTAGTGATTCTAGCGTTTACATATGGGTGGGTAAATGATGACAAAATGTTCATATTCGAGTGAACTATTGCTTTAATAACAGAATGCCAAACTAATAAATCAAATCAAAACAACGCAGCAGTTACTCTGTGCCATCTTGGATCAAATGCTACGGACGCTATCGTTGCGAGAGAACTGTGCTTAAAGCCAAGTCATCAGTCATTCTTTGTAATTATGATGCTTCTCATTTGTCTTCCCTTTTGTGAGGCAAACACTTGGAGATTATTCACAGTAGATGAGCACATTCTGCTTAAAGGATATGCTCCATCCCGCTGAAAAGCCAGCCATGAAATACAGCCCGACACGAATTTGGCAGAAATGTTCAGAGTCATCAATGCCGTGAGTGACGTCATCATTCCAGGAGAAGCTTTTGGTTTCCACGAGCCTCATTCCCACTCAGACACGGCGAGACCTAGGTAGCTTTGAAATGTGTAACACGATTCCCCTGCCCACAGGACATTTGCACAACGGATGCTGTCTCCGCATGTGTTTGTCGAATGGAAGTAATTCATAAAGCTTGCCACTCAGCCACATTACGAATGCATTTCCTAATCTTCCAGCTCTAGTGAATAGGGAATCAATACGCTGTGTTGTAATGATTATCCCTCCTTGCTTGTCGAGTTTGCATGTCTCTGAAACAATCCATAAGCAAACATATCGATTTTTTTTTTCAGATGCCGTTATCGTTGTCAATTAAAATTTGCTGCAGGCTGAAATGCCAAATCTTGGCTCCCATGTTCTGTTCTATTTCTGAGCAATATGCTCTCAAATGAGGTAAGCGCTCTGCGATTGGCACAGTTCCTGCGAAGCGTTTATTTAGTTTAAAATCTGTTAATCTCCCAAAGCAACTGTCTGATTTTTCACAGATGAAGAGGAATGATGGGGATGCAAACAATGCAAACAGTTGTAAATTTGGACTGGGATATCAGAGAAGCTGGTGTGGATGCAAAATATTCATAGTGCTCTGATAGATTTTTTTGGCCTTTTGTCGAGAGAGCACAGGAAATGAGAGGGAGAATGGGATTTGGAGATGTAACAAGCAAGATTTGTTTAAGTGTGTTGGCTGCTAAGCTGGGGTAAACAGTTCATTGCTAAAATGGAATTTGATATTTATTGTGCATATATATATATATATATATATATATATAGTGACACTACCAAATGTGATTTAATCACATACAAAATAAACATATTTGTTTACGTAATATATATATATTATTGTATTTAATATATTTTCTATATTTTTTACCTAACGCCTTTCATCTAAGGCTATATTAATGGCGAGAACCAGTCAGTCTATGCACAAGTCTTCTATCTTCACACACATCTGGTGACAATTTCTTGTATTTAATATATAAGATATTTATTATGTATATATAAACGAACACACGTTCACTATACATTAAGAAAATATGTACATGCATGTATTTAAATTCAAATAATTACATTTAATTTATATATATATTTATATACAAATTACATTTAATTTATATACACTATACACACAGTGAGGTCAATAAGTATTTGATCACCCTGTGATTTAGCAAGTTCTCTTATGTAGAAATCATGGAGGCGTCTACAATTTTCAGCATAGGTGCATTTCCACTGTGAGAGACAAAATCTAAAAAGAAAAATCTGGAAATCACATTATATGATTTTTTATCAATTTATTTGGGAATTACTGTGTCACATAAGTATTTAATCACTTGCTTATCAGCCATATTTCTGACCCTCAAAGACCTGTTATTTTGCTTTTAAATAGTCCAGCTACCCTCTGCTCATGATTCTAAATTAGTAGCACCTGTTTGAGGTCGTTAGCTGTCATAAAGATACCTGTACACCCCATAATCAGCCAAAGTCTAAGTAGCAACATGGCCAAAAGACACAAGAGACAAAATTGTAGACCTTCACAAAGCTGAAAAAGGCTTCGGGGCAATTGCCAAGCAGCTTGGTGAAAAAAGAACAACTGTTGGAGCAATTGTCAGAAAATGGAAGAGGCTAGTGATGACTGTCAATGTCCCTCGGACTGGAGCCCCTCGGAAGATCTCCTCGTGGGGTATCAATGATGCTAAAGCCCCGTTCACACTACGCGTGACACGCAGTGACAAAGCGGCGCAATCCCATTTATTTCAGTGGAGAGTTGGCGATTTCCAGCGACAAGAGTAACAGTGGCCGTGAGCGACCTATGGTGACCGGATGTGGGCGTGTCCAGCGATGCGACAAAGTTCTCTCAACTTTATGCAAATGAAGAGCGACTTTCGGGAGTGACAGCCAATAGGAAAGAAGACGATAGAAGACAAAACCTGGTGAAGAACTACAGGAACCGTTTGACCTCTGTAATTGTTAACAAAGGCTTCTGTACCAATTTTTTTATATACTTTTTATTATAAATTAATAAAATCATTCAATGTGATTTCCGGATTTTTCTTTTAAGATTCTGTCACAGTGGAAATGCACCTATGCTGAAAATGTACATTTATAATTTATATGTTAATTATTATTTTAGTTATTAATGAAATTAAATAATAATAATTCATAGGCTAAATTCAGTGTTGTCATTGTTAACTAAAACATCTTTGTCAGTAAAACAAATACTGGTTTAAAACTAAATGTAATTCTAAAATGATGCGAAAAAATAAACAATTAAATACATTTAAATACTGAAATTAACAAAAATGTAACAGAAAGACATATAAACTAAAAATAAAATAAAAAATTTAAATAAAATTTAAAACTGATTACATTGAAATAAATGCAAGTTCAAAATACTATAACAGTATATAAATATTAAAATAGCACTGGTTAAATATTGTTTTTAAATGCTAATTGTGTGTTCGGCTGGTTTGGGGCGAGGGACATTCTGTTTGTTTGACCAATGAAAATCTTCACAGAAAATTACAGAAATTAGCAATCATACAAAAAACTGTTTGAAATTCGAGAGTAGGTAGCTTATGCACATCCTTTATTCCGATAAAGCTAATGATTTTGTGTATAAGCATTTTGTTAACCCTCCTACGCTCTTGCATAAGGAGGAAAACTAGACTAGTTATTGAGCAAGACAGTTTTTTTCTAATTGTTTTCTCATTTCTGTTTCCTTCCCCGATAGTCATGATTTGCATTTTTATTTGTTCTTGTTGGGTTGATGAGACTTTTATCTTTTTATTCTGCTGTTTTTGGTTGGCAGTCCAGAGCACTGGTCCTCACAGTAATGATTACCTCTATTGAGTTTCGCTCTCCGGGGAAAGACAAGACTGCCAAGCAGTACGGCCTGAGCAACCCCTCTCCATGATTGAATGAAAAAGACTCCTCTCGAGTAGGTAAACA
Organism: Enteromius fasciolatus; assembly: GCA_032361145.1. NCBI lineage: Eukaryota > Metazoa > Chordata > Actinopteri > Cypriniformes > Cyprinidae > Enteromius > Enteromius fasciolatus. Next base: position 5,258,216 of record JAUMHR010000072.1, on the reverse strand, counting down.
TGCTCGGAATAAGTTTTGGTGCAGTGGTTGGGAAAATTATGGGAGTGTTTGAAAAGGGGGGCTGAAAAGAGATATGTCAGAATGCCATCTTGTTTCCAGTTTAGCGTTTTTCCTCTCTTTAGCGCCACATAGTGTGGTTTGATCTTTGATTGTACTCTGTAGCCCATCCTCCTCGATCTCTAAAGCGTTTACAGAAGCATTCATGAAGAAGTATCGTTGAGGCCAGTCGTATAACACTTGCACTTGAAAAAGAAAGAATATGAATGGTATTCATGCGGTTTTCCAAATGCCCCACTAGCAGAAATGGATTTATTCAACCCACGTATCTTGTGAGCATAGCTCCTCATTTGCTAGTTAAATTAAAAACCCAATCCAGACCGAAAGCTCAAAAGTTACTGAATCTTCCGAGTGGGTGACGTTGATGTCTGGTGTTGTTTCCTTTGTCATTGTAAATCGAATAAGAAATCTGCTAAATGCGAGCCTAGAACTTCACAGCGACTTGCATTCAAGTTTGGAGCAGACAGGACTTCTACCTGCTCGCTTTTCTAATCGCCTCCTTATCTATGAAGCTCAGAACCAATTGCTGAGCTGATAGACTTTAAACCTCCCGACACTCGCCGTGAGAGCGGCTCTATACTGTTGACTCCTGGGATCCTTCTAGCACAGTGCCTGACTGCTTAAAATACTCTATTTCAGATATTACAGCTCTGTGTGTACAGGCAAGCAAATTTTGCACATGCATAGAGTCGGGACTGGGATGTATGTGATCAAATTGAGCTTTCTCATCTTACAGTCAAATTTGGGGGAACAAAGCTCAGCGGAAACTCTTTCCATTTCACACTTACGGAATATCAATAGGGCAGGTGCGGATGAATCACGTATTGAGCGCAGGCATTTCATTTTCACTTATATTATGATCGTATGCATGATCGTGCGACAGGCCTTTGAACTTCTACCTTGCATGCTGACACATGGAAGAAGCACCATTCTTTTGTCTGTCTTGCCACTGTAACTTCTTGTTGCAATTTTAATGCAGTGGAAGAAGGCTGCGCTCTTCGCTACGTGACACGCTGTATGAACTCTTCATCATGTGTGTCTTATCGCTGTAACCAGCACGTCTCACAGGGATGTGCCCTTGTTGGTGATTGTCCTTTGCGATGATAAGAGAATCAAAGCTGTGATGAGATTAGAGAGTGTGTTTTTTCCTTGGGTTGCACACTTTATTTTAGCCAAATAGAGTGAATATTCCCTACATTTACATTACACACATTATTACATTAGATTGAATGAATAAATCAAAATAATACATTCATTAATGAATAGATTTAGAATTCAGCATTTCTGAACCTATCAGCTGAGAGAATTAACTGATAAATGAATTAATTAATGAGTTATTCACTCAGACAGTCATTTCATTCATTGCTTAACTATTCGGTTTATTAAACCATTATTAAATCAGTTATTTTTGCAGCAATAGCTAATTGTATAGGTCAAAGTTATTGATTTTTCTTTTATGCCAAAATTCATTTGGATATAAAGTAAAGATCATGTTTCATGAAGATAGTTTGTACATTTGCTACCATATACTGTATAAGGTATATCAAAATGCATTTTTTTTATCATTAACAGCTTCATCTGGACAACTTTAAAGGCAATTTTCTCAATATTTAGTTTCTCAATATAAGTCCACACATGGAAAGCTTATTTATTTAGCTTTCAGGTGATATATAAATCTTAATTTCAAAACCATACCCTTATGACTGGCTTTGTGGTTCAAGTTACATGTGCTTTACATACTCATGTATACAGTATGTACATATGTATATAGATGTAGAGTATTTTTCACCTTGTAATTAATGATAATTTGCTTTTATATTTTATTGTATTCAAATAGGATATTATGTATTTTATATCACCCCTTAACATGGCCAAAAATTCTAATAATTGCATTATTTAATTCTAAGGTGTCATAGTTATTCCTCTCTGTCTTAATTTTGCAACTGATCATTAATTCTAATTATATGGATTTTGAACTCAGAGAAAAAGAGTGTTGTATTTATTTGAGGTATCAAAATGTGACATTTAAAGTGCATTTAATATTTAATTAGTATTACCTGCAGTGTTGTTTGACATGCAGTTCCTAAGTAGCAAAACATTTCATATTCTGTATTCCCAGACATGCGTTTTTGGTACCTTTAAAGGTTTCAATAACATATCTGACATTCAGACAAAAATACACATATCGCATTGCAATGCACGTAAATGTGGGGAGAGGTCCGGATGTTTTCCATTTTGCTCTGCAAAATAATTGCCTGGTTATTGATAATTCAGTTTATGTACTCTAGGTCACTGGAAGACTATCCATTAAAGGTAGAACACCCTCCATTTGAAGAGATACCACTCTTACTTAATGGAAAATTTTAACCAAAGCAACCATTAGTGCTCGAAATCCTAAAATAAAATCCTGAGGTTTGGAGAAATACATTGTATGCTTCTCAATAAGTCCTTTCTTCGTCTTTTTTTTCTGTTGGTGGGGTTCTGTCCTAATTTGAATGCTTCAAATGATCAGGTTAAGATTCACATTAGCTGGGCTGTTTGAAGTTTGCAGCTAATTTATTAAAGAACATTCTGCAGGCAGGAACTGCTTTGAGTAAACCGTTGACACTACTTCCTCTTTATGAAAATGTTCCGCTGCATTTCCCTTTTACGTCTTAATCTGAAATACATCACGGCAAATATCGGCGAACTCATCAAAATGCAGAAAGGAACGGCACACTTAGGTTTCTTAATTGTTTTAAAAGCCTCACATTCATTACATGTCTGACATAACAGCGCAGGTCTAGAGCACCTCCAAATCATTCAACAAAAAAAAAACATAATAACCTTTAAGTGCTTTTGGAGTAAAAATCCAATACCAACTGAGTTCCTGCCTTTGCTTATGATATTAAATAGATCACCTCTGAATAATTTCCATTCAAACTCAGACACATTTAAGTGTAAATTAGGTTCAGTTCCGTCTTGTCCGTGAGCAAAAGATTGCACCTATGGTGCCATCGCATTTCCAGCTGTGACTTCCCGTTGTGTATTGGTGCGATCTGTCAGAAGTTAATCTGTCAGAAGACGGATGCGTCGCCTGTAACGGCAAAATCATAACTTCCTGACGCATATGGCCATATCTTGCATATATATTACACGCTGCTGCCCTGATGACTTGCCAAGCTGTCGTGGGAAAGAATCACTGAAGTCAAAGACTCAAATTGAGAAAAAAGGGCTGTAAAGGGACTGCAAGTGGCAGCACTGCTGAGATGGAGGGGGCGATATATTGTGTGAGTGCATGATCCGCTCCAGGGCCAGATGTTCCACTTGACAGGCCCCTTGAGTGGACGGCAGTTCTGCCAGCTGTCCCCCTTCCTACCGCACATTCAGCCATTCGTTGGTAGCGTGTTGAAAGCAGGGGGAAAGCGGCTTTGCACCACGACCCCCTCCCCTCCCTTGCAACTGTTGTCCAAAACAAATAGTCCCGTGAAATTGCAGTTTATCCAACAATGCTTTTGTTTACTGCAACACCATTCCCAGAGTTTCAGTATGTGGCCGGCCAAAACGGAAAGAATTATTGCCCTACCTCTATTCCAGGTGAAGCCTTTTGCGTTTACCTTTTCCCTCGTATAATGCATGATAATAGCAGAATTCATTCATCAAAGGCTCCTGCTGTTATTCCCTGGAAAGAGATATATTTAACTTGGATAGGTCACAGCATTTTCCAGCAGGCTCTGCTGAGAATTTGAGCCTGAAGAATTATGACTTTTCTGACCCAGGTGTGGGCATTATTCATGCTTAAGATCCGATCGCTTGTGCTACCAGAACGCGGGTAAGAGCAGCCGCTGACAACTTAAAAATGTCAGGACTTTTCTCAAAGTCTTTGGCCTAGTTGGGGAAACTGGAAGAGGACATTTTAGTGGCACGTCATTAGTTCTTGTGCTATCAGCATTTGTGAATGTGACAATGTGTGGGGTTATTCTGGTTTTCGTCCTGCTGTTTTTTCTCTGCAGCAATTGGAATTTAAGTGGATTTCATGTCACAAAGCACACGGTTAAAATGTTTTGTTTTTTTTTTTCTTTTTTTTTTAAGTTCTGAATGCAAATACTATTTCGGTCTATCTGCTTCGGAACTACATATTATTTTCTATGTATATTTGCCATTCTTTGTAATTATGGGTGCAACTTACTAGTCATTTCTGAGTAAAATAATTTTTTTTTTTAGGAAAAACATACATACATTTTAAATCTAAGTATGTGTAACAAGGCCGGACTCAGACAAGCGCTGAAGATCCAAATGCACCTTTATTTACAATGAACACCGTGGTCAAGACAAGGTCCTTATACCAGCAAACAGTAATATCCAAGGAGAAACAGAATCGTAATCCAGTATGCAAGCAATGGTCAGGGCAGGCAGCGAAACATTCAAAAAACACAGGTAACAGTCCAGGGTCAAATTCCAAGAGGGCAATCCAAAGAAACAAATGTTACAAACAAGACATAAGGCTATGGCAATGGCAAGAAAACAGGATAAATACAGAAAACACTTGGTAGAGTCCTCTTACAGCAAAACAATACTTCGCCACTTTCTGTTTGGCAGCCCCCCGCTTAAATGGCCGCCAAACAGGAAGTCCCCAGAGAGGAAGCAGAGGGAGCTGAGACCTCCCTCTGCTGGCCTGGCGTTACAGTATGCATACGTATATGTATGCGCCTCTTCGAGCAAAATATCTCTAACAATATTATGCTTAAACTTTTTTTTTTTTTTAATTTTACAATTTAAAAGGTTCTTCTGCTGACAGTTTCATTAAAATAATAAGTGTATTGCAGCTGAAATGCGTTAGAGTCAGTAATGCAGGCTAATCTTTGCATTCTCTTGGTGTCTTTTCTAGCTGGAACAACATATATCTTTGGGAAAGGAGGAGGCCTCATAACCTTTAACTGGCCGGCCAACGAGCGCCCAAGTACCCGTACGGACAGGCTGACAGTGGGCTTTAGCACCTCGCTCAAAGATGGCATCCTGATCCGCATCGACAGTGCGCCTGGCTTGGGAGACTACCTCATGCTTCACATTGTAAGTCACTGCTTTTTCTAACTTTATCAGCCACATCTTAAATTTTCAATTATAAAAGGTCAACAAAAAAAGCACAGAGTAGAGTTGTGTTTGTGATGCCTAGTATTTTGGGGCGACCAGTAATTAGCTGTGAGTTATATATATATATATATATATATATATATATATATATATAGGCTATGATTTATATTTAATATAATCATTATTCAACATGTATGCATTACAGTGATGGGAATTTACAGTTGAACATTCATCAAAGAATTCTGGAAAAAAAGATCACAGTTTACACAAAAAAACATTAAGCAGCACAACTGTGCTCAGCATTAATTGAAAAAAAATTTCTTAAACAGCAAATCAGCTAATTAGAATGATTATCTACAGAATCATGTGAAAGGATATTTAAAGAGTGCATTATTTATTAATTTTCTTTTATACAGGCATGGTTAATTAAGTAGGGCTGTAGCATCTCAAAAATAGACAGTCTCAATAAGACATAACATATGCTTCCAGTGTATGCTTCAGTTCTGCATTGATTATAATGGGAGAGATTTAGGGTGTCGACAGGGTGTTAGCGTTCTGTGCATTTTATAGAATACAACACCTCTGTGAGTGGATGGATACCTTGTGGGTGGTTTCTTTTTCTTTCTGTTGCACGTCCTTGTAAATAATCAATCCAAGAATAATGTCTCTCAGGCGGCTCTGTTTTGAGTTGCACAGTTTCACTTCTACATTAATCTTTGTATTGTGTCAGTGACAATAAGAAGTTTGTCACTCCACAGTTGTGCGTTATAGATATATATATATATATATATATATATTATAGGGTTAGTGTTATATATAAAATAAATAAAATATTTCCTCAGATCAGCCATATCAACTGTGAATTTTGAAGTGCGTTTTTTTTTATTTTGCTGAGCTGCACAATGTTCTTTTCAAATTATTAAAAATCAATACGTACGCCCAGCAGCGTTTTTCCTACAGTTTATCCATGGTGAGAGCTTCTATTTGGCCGGATGTGTCCATAATGTAAATAATTCAGCACTCATGTAATGGATGCTGGTTTGGTAATTAACCTGCTTTTCTGAAAGACAAAAGGATTCATTTTCAGACAATGTTTGTCACCAAGGGGTCTTTAGCTCATAAATGAACAATGAGGTCATTAGAGTGTTTCCTTTTTTTATTAATAATAACATAATATAATATAACAAACAACATACTGTATATCGGAAAATGTAGATGCCTAAGCACCTAAGCTCACACTCATAGATAAGATAGATAGATAGATAGATAGATAGATAGATAGATAGATAGATAGATAGATAGATAGATAGATAGATAGATAGA
>JAUMHR010000072.1:5240102-5250453 GCA_032361145.1 Enteromius fasciolatus | reverse complement strand
AATGAAAGACAGTGAGGTTCAAAAAATTCAAACCCCTATTGACTTTTATTGTACAGTTTTTGTATGTAAAAAAAAAAAAAGAAGTCATACAGGTTTGGAAATACATGATATCAGGGTTTTTATTTTTAAGTGAACTGTTCATATAACTTGATTGGATCTTGCATCTTCACACATCAAAGCAGGGAACATCTGTCCACTGTAAATTTTGGCATTTCTCACTTTTAAAGTCATCTGATGTGTCTTCAGTCAGAAGAAGTGAAGATATAGACATGCCATCTGCTTCTCACCATGTATTCTGTCCATGTGACACATTCATCCAAATATCATAACAGGTCTTTTCACACACTCACTTCACCGCCCTTGGAATCTCAAAAATGAACAAAGAACATTTTAAACTTATTTTACGTCTGTAGTGTGACACACTTTTCAGTGAAACAGGTAAAGGTGGGTGGGGCTTGATTTGGTCCATTAGAAAGTGATCGGATTGTGAAAAGTGGTTGTTTCAATCCAGAACAGAGCAAGAAGAATTACAGTTTGTCGTTTGCAGTGATGAATTTTGTGTTAAAAAGTAGATAATTATTATGATTTTCAGTCTTCATCAAAAATCACAACTTGCAATGACATCACATTATCAAACCATCTTTCCAAACCTTTGACTAGTAATGGTCTCATTCCCTCAGTAGGGAGTAGTGTAAAATCCACCAAAATCTGTGGACAGAAGTGTGAAAACATTTTGTGTGAGATTTGCTGATGCTGTTTGCAGTGATCTTCGCTATATAAAGTCTGCAAACAGTTGCAAGCAAATTAAAATTTCTCACAACACATTTGTTATAGATATAATTAGTTATACTGATTTTATTTTGTTGAATATATAAAGGGAACAAATGCAAATTACTGAAACATTTAAACATTTTTGTAATAGTCAAGTGAAATTTTGAACATTTAAAGAGCTTGTACTTTTATACAAAGTGACTTACCAATGAGGACAATGATAGAGCAATCTACTGTATATAGTCCTTTTCTGTTTATCAAAAGAATAGAAAAGAAAAGAAAAGAAAAGAAAAGAAAAGAAAAGAAAAGAAAAGAAAAGAAAAGGAACAGATAGATATAAAAAGTATAGAAAAGCTGCTGTTATTTATTTATTTATTATATGAATAATTTTGACACCCTGTTTGCATTCATATTGGGTCATGCATTGTTGAAAGATTATTTTGACAATAATAAAGCCATGCATAAAAACATGCACATGCAGATTTATCCTTTTTACAGCCATTGTTTCCCTATTACCAGTAAACCAATCACGCCAGCATGTTTGCCATCTGTTGACCGTGGCGGTCTCACACGGGAGAGCGATGCACTTTTGTAAGTCGCTCTGGATAAGACTGTCTGCTAAATGTCTTTAATTTAGACGTCTTCTGCTGGAGAGGGAGGACGAGGCGAGGAGAGACTCTCGTGAAGATGTCCCTGCTGTTCCGGTTGATTGTAACACTCATCACACGTTCATTTGAAATTGCCATTCTGTTCCTCTGTCTTCCTTACGAGTTAAACACTTAAAGAAAGTTTCGAATGACTAAAGTTAAATGCATTTGGAATTCGCTCCTTCGCTAATACGAGCAGCAGCGTCTGCATAGCATTACGTGTTTTTTTGTAAAACCGTCGGATACTCATTAAGAGCAAATAGCTTCCCTCCACCAGCTGCACAGCTGGAAGTAAGTGTGTAATTAGGGTAAGAAACTAAGCGTTTCTACAAATTGCTTGTGCCCCCGTGTTGTATTACCGCTACACGAGTGGACGGGATGTTTCAATTTGCTTTAAAGGTCTTTTTCACCCCCTACAAAGCAAAACACTGCCGTTTTAAATAATGTTAAGCAATGTCTTTTGGGTTTAGAAACTTGTACTTTGGCAAAATAGACGGTGGTCTTGAAATGACACGGTCCAATGATGGGCCAGTCATTTTAACTGAATTACGTCGCTGGGCACTTTCCACATATCGACAGAAGAGGGAAAGGATAAATGGCTCCGACACCAGCAGTCTTTGCCACCAAAGCTGTTGACTGAAATCCTATAAGAGAGAATGATTTAAGTGTACAGAAAATCAATGGTGTTGATCTCTTTTAATCAGTGAGCAGCATAACTACACATTGCCTGTTGATTTTCAATCCTGCAAACCTCCCTGCGCTGAATGGCCCCTGCCACAAGCATCCCACTCCACTTCCATTCAGCCTTAAAGTGCAGAACGATTCTGAGTGAGAAAAGTGAGCACAATTACCCAGCTTGTTCCATTTGCTGCTCGGAGTTCACAGTTTCTATACCAAAGAGAGGGGGATATACTTCATTCTGACAGACTCTTAAGACGTGAAAAAGCGATGTGACTAAACCAGAACGCTCTGGTTGTGGGGGGTCTGCGGCTCTTTTTTTCCATCTAAGTATTATAAATGCAAATATTTAGTTCCTGTTTATACCGAAGAATTCCACAGAGGAATAACAGGTAACTGGGCAATTTATTGACGTCCTCGCGCAACTAGTTTCAGGTTCGGACCATCAATCTTCTAAAATGGTTTGCTATTGACGTTTTGCTGCAGAAGGGGTATTTGCATCAGGTTTTCATGAAGTTTGCATTTCCTGCAATTAAAATGCATCCGAGACTAATGCTTTGCACGACAGGAAAGAAAACCAAGTTCTTACTTTTGGAGTTTACCACAGTTTTTTATATATTTTATATACATTTTGATATATGTGATGTATAATTAGATGTATTTAAAATTTTACTTATGTTAATTATATATAAAGGTGATTCCAACATTTACAGTATGTATATGTATTTCTTAAGTTGTTTTTTGCTGTTGTTTTGTGTGAATCAAAATAATTAAATAAATAAGTAAATAATTATACTCATTAATATACGCATTATATGAACTATATACTGTACAATATAAATGAAACATGCATTATATAAAAAATGTATATAACACTTTTTGTGACCTAAATGCTAACTATTTTTATTTCTATGTATTCTTACTGGAATGTGGCATGAAACAAGAATGTTTGCAAAGCATGTCCACTGTTAAAGCCCTTTTTTCCTGTGACACAAATATTAATCTGTTTATTTGCTGAAAAGCTAGAAACAGAAGTTGTTACGCTTATATAACTCATTTTTTCTAAAGTCTATTTCCCTAATCCATCGGTAGAGCTAATCACAGCACAATCACGCATGGCTTTATTCCAACTGTAGCTTAGGAATACAGGTGCAACACAATGTTTCTGCTTCATTTTCTCCACCTTTTCTCTACTGTTTAGGCTGTTTAGTTTACCCGCCACATTCAGTAGTGTGTGCTAGTTTAAGATTCACAGCTGGTTTGGCAGCTCTGATCAGCTCCTTTGCTCTATGTGTGGTCATTGTGGTAAAAAATCCCAGCTGGATAAATGAACTTGACATAGAGGAGGCTGTTCTAAATGCGTTCTGAGTTTCTGTTTTCACGGTCAACCTCATCAAAAGAATCCAGCTTTAATCTCTCATACTGCTGAGTTATGAATCAATATTTCAGAGTCTAAAATTACCTTCTAATGTTGTTTGAAAATCGAAACACTCCAGTAGCTTAAACCTTCACCTGGCCACCTCTATAAATAATCACTGTCTTATTATCAGAAATGGCATGGCCACATCTGCATACGTTTGTACTGTATATTAATTGAATCAATTAGCATATTCTAAAAACAGAACATTTCATTCCATAACTTGGTTTATTTTTGTTCACAATTTAAGTTCTAAAATGTATGTATTTCTGAAACAAGACAGCAAACAACATTTATATATATATATATATTCAAAATGGTTAACAATACAATAATGGAAGGACTCTTTGTTGTAGTACATTTTCTTGTAGAAAATCAATATTCCATATACGCCTGAAACATGTACTCTGTACCAAGTCTATATTTAATATCTTTTTCTCAGCATGTGACAGATATTATGAACTTTATTACCAATATCACTTCATAATATAAAGATGCTCAGTGCTGGAAAAAAGCAAACAACAACAAAAAAAACAATAGTACAGAGAACAGCACATTCAGATAGATAGAATTTTATCTTTTAACTATTTTGCCATATCATAACTATTATATTATTTTATATTATGTTATGATATATTGCTCACTATCACATAATATACTCCCCAAGGATTCTTTTGCTCCAGACAAAAGAAAATCGCAGTATCCTATATGTTTCCACATCTTAGTATCTTTTGTATCCCATACTGTATGTCAACACTTTTTTTCAAATCAGCAAATCTAAAGCAAATCAGTTTACAATTAATGCCTTATTTGGGTTGTGTGATATCGTACTGTCGGGCTCCGCCGTGGCTACAGGGGAGGATGAGAGTGGTGTAACGCAATCCCCCTAAGGTATTTTTGATCTGGAAATTGTGTTAAATTGGCCAGCAGTTGAAAGCAGATGAATGCGAGCCATGTCTGAAATAGAGCATAATGTGAACGCAGATGGAGAATAAAAAATGCAGATGCCCTGGAAGGTCATTCCGATCAGAGTGCATTGATCCTCAGGGTTCAGTTTAGAGAACTCAGATGCGTAAACAAAGAGGAAATTGACGCTTCCTCATGGGTTTTGCTCAAATGGGTTGAATTTCAGTCACTTCCCAGTATTTTTTTTCTAGTTGTCTCATTAACCTTGACATTGATTGGTACATGCACACTTTTACTCTGGCCACCTGAAAACAGTGCACAGAGGTGACGTTAATGTATTCCAGCTAATGATAATGGTAGGAAAGCTTCCCCAGCGATCTTCCTGGCAATTCTCGAAGGACTGACAAAAAACCTCAGCTCGTATTAAAGAAAGCTGGCAGCCGCAGGGCACGAATTTGCATTATTTTGTCCGGCCACATTTTTTAATCTGTGACAGACTTGCCACTCAGCCCAGACCTTCCTTGCATGACCCACTTTCCTCACAGCATATGCTGTCAAGCGAGATGCGCAGATTTATGAGAAATCAAAACGGCCCCAGCTAAATAAACTGGCCGATCTCCTTGATGGCACAGATGAAAGACACAGGTGCCTCATCTCAGTACACTGAGGCCATTTCTATTGAATTTTTTATTCTTCTTGGTTGTAAGCCTCCATATTTACTGAAACGCTGAGGGTGAGACTGGAAGTATTATTTCCAAAAGTACTTCATTGTGTCGTTTTGCATTCACCTCACGAAGATGGTAATTGTATGTTCTAGGAAAAATTGCAGTCTGTCTGACTGCCTCCCCTGCAATTCAGTAACCGGAGGTCTGTACAGAAATCAGACAGGAAATGTGTTCATTTGGAGTGACCTCCCCTTCAAGCTGTACCTTCAGATGGGGTGAGAGGAGCTGTGTTGTCCACAGCACACACTTTTCTGTTCAAAAAAAAAAAAAAAAGAAAACTAAAAAGTGATCAAACATAGAACATTTTCCCCCATTCCTGTCATGTTGTGTATAGTGCCTTATTCTTGAAAAAAAAAACAGATTACATGCAATGCCTATTAATAAATCACAGCTAATTGCTATTTTTATATGAGAAAATGCACACATTCTGTTCATCAAAGAATACAAAATAAAAGTAATTTAACTGTTTCCACCCAAAAAAAAAAAAAAGATAATTAGCACAAGTGTTTTCAATATTGGTATTAATAAGCATTGTTTATAGCATATTAAATTGATTTTTGAAGGATTATGTGACACTGAGCAGTCTCATTTGATTTCCATCACAGAAATAAATTATATTTTAAAACGGTTATTTTAAATTGTAATAATATTTTTACAGTATTTTAAATTAAATAAATGTCAAAAACATTTTTTAAATGATAATATTAGTCAATTATATTTTAATTTAAAAACATTTTGGATTTACATTTTCTTAGCACTGAATTTAATTCCTTTCTTTGCATGTAGAGGAATATGAGGGGTTTTCCCCCTAATTTTTGCTCTTATGAACTCTGCTTGTATTATCAGTGCTCTCTCCAAAAATTATTTCAAAATGATCTAATAATGCTGCATAGTGGTATATAACACAATCACAACCATAAGGCAGTATATATTTCTTTTTCAGTCCTGTAAATACAAAAGCAGTTACAGAGGGATTTATTCAGCTTTGATTTATAGATGCCTCACAGAAATAGATAAGTGCACCTGTCTGCTTCAGCAGTGTTGCTCGTGGCCAGCAGGCATCAAATCCATATTATATTCAACAATTCACTAGACCGTTGTTTCCCGACACCTCTCTGCAGGATTTAGCCCAAAACCAATCATCAACTTCTTGTGCATCCATCAGTGTCTATTGAAAATGCAATGTAATATTCATGTGATTCCTCTCCTTTTGCTTATTTGCTTTTTGTATTTAAAAAAAATGCTTTTAGTAATGCCATTCTGAATTACAAAATAAATCATTTTCTCTGAAAAAAATCCTTTCTGCAGGTAGTTAAGAGGAAAGTGATTGGTCTTGTGCAAAATGGTTTTGTCCAGTGATTAAATGATAAATTTTGCTGAACAAGTAGGGTTTCAAAGAGTCAAAGCAAGGCTTTGTCTAGGGATAATTTGAGATAACTACAGCAGAGTGTTCTTAGAGGGAAAAGTCATGTTTACAGCATGCTGTGAAGCCGCTGAACGTCTTTTCCTTTTCTTTTCATTTCTGAGGTAATGCATGTGATTTGAGTCATGCTGTGATTTTAAGACCTGTGGGGGGAAAAAGTTTTAAGTGCTCTGGAAACGAAATTTCCCACGATCCACAGTAGGAGACATCAGTCAACCTAACAATTCCTAGTAGCCATCAGACAGGTTAAAATGACCCACTCATATTATCCTCTCAAATGTACCAACAATTAGGCTAAAAAGGGAAACCTTTAGTTTTCATCTCTATACAGTATGAGTTTTTCCTTGAGTGGACTTTTGAATTCTTTGACAGCCGGGTTAAGGCAAAGTAAAAAGTTATTGCAGATGAACCTGACAAGTTCTTTCTGATATTTTTTTTTTGACGCTTGAAGTCCAGAGGCTTCACTTCTTGGACTTGGAATGTCTGTTTTATTCAACCTTTTCCTTCAGTAGAGAAAAAGTTGTGATCCTCTAGCTGGAAGCTGGGATGGCTGATAATCAAGAAATGGTGTGGACCGGCTCTATCATTGATTTTCAGGGAGTCACTCCAAAGGCGTTGAGAAACGTATGATCCAGGGTGGTGCAACTGAAGACCTACAAATCTGTCTTTTAAAGTTATTGTGTCAAAGTCAAAGAGAAGAAAGATGAAAGCAGTTAAGGATCGTAGGAAAGTCTGACTGTGAAGCACCTTGGAGAATCTGAACAGGTCACGGCTGAGTTAAACGGCTTTATGTTGGCGAGTGGGAATTTGGTTGGCTTTACCCACATGTATAAAAGTGATAATGAGCAGCAGTAATGACATTTCACATTTACATTTATGCATTTGGCATGCACCTTTACCCAAAACCACTTACACTGCATTCAAAGAAGACATTTTCATCAGTTCCCTGGGTATCGAACCATATTTTGCCATATTTTGTTTGAAAGCTAATTGAACTACAATTTGAACCACTGTCAATGCATAGATGCTCCTTTAAACTAAAGTGACAATGTGCCACTGCACCGCTGCATCAGTTCCACTCTAATGAGAAAGAAACTTTGTGATTTCCAGCTGTTTGTTTGGATAACTCGGCGAGGCTTCTTGGCTTGTTGAATGGAGAGAGCTGTCCATCTTATCCAAGTGTTAATGAGTGTTTGCTAATCTTTTTGTAAAGCGCTTCAAATCATTTTAATTACTTTAGCGTGTACTCCAAATATTGTATGCAAATCTGCATACTGAGTAGCTCTGTCAGTCTACCTGGTGCTCTCTAATCATCAGTTTTATCTTACAACTGTTTAGCTGGTTCATTTGCAATTCACAAAAGTAAATATGTTTTTATGCTTATGTTAATCCTAACTCGTTGATTATCAGTCCTGGTTAGAGAGACAGGTGATGTTAGATGATTTTGTCTCCAGCCTGGCGTAGTCTTATGCTTCTGTCACCGACCAAATCACTGCATCCATAATTTAGGAACACTACATCACTTTGAGTAGTTCTTATCCCTAATGACCGCTTTGTTTGCAGACAAGCCAATGAAGAATGACAGCCCTAAATGGCTTCACATGATGCCAATTTATGGAACAAAAATCCTGCCTAAAGTATTTGGGGAAAAAAAGCTTTTTGAATTCCACAAATTGAAAATAAAATACATTGCAATTAACAATGCTTGAATTTTAATGCATTGTATTTTTATGGCTAGCGTAACTGAAAGTTGCCTGACGAATATCATTGCTGGAATTATTAAACAAACTGAATATTTTGAAAATGAACTTTGTAAGGTGAATATTGATTATTGAATTTTAACAATGAAAATGTTTGTGAAATGTTTCAATTTGAAATATTCACTGCGTAAATATAGAACCATGTTAAAATGCAGCGCATAAAAACGCAAGCCATGAAAATGCAATGCATTAAAATGCAAGCACTGTTAATTGCAATGTATTTTTTTTTCGATTTGTTGAATTCAACAAGCTTTAATACCAATTGATATAAAGTCCAGCCGAACAAATTATGGCACAGCGCCACAGCGAATAAGAAGCTGATCAGAGACAATACAAGAGGGGTGTTGCTGCGAGGAGATCTAAGAAAAGCATCACATATGTTCAGAACTGCATACTAGCGGTACACCTTTTTTGGTGCACCATACAGTGTGAGGTGTTATATACTGTTGGAAATATTTAATTGGATCCATACAGATGTTGTGCTGTAGCTAGTTTGTACAGAAATAACCTAAGTGAATTAAATAAAGTACATCACGGCATGTTTTTTTTTTTGTTTTTGCAAAGAAAGTGCAATGTTCCCCCAAAGCAAGCTCTTTTTAGACAATGCTTTGAGCATGGGAATGATAACTTGAGTAAAAATAGAATTTGCTAAAGTGTTTTATATTGTTGCAAAATCCTGTTGTTTAGATCATTCTATTCTTTAAAGAATTTTCAAATGTTTTCATAGTAAAGGATCATATGACACTGAAGACTGGAGTGATGAAGCTGAAAATTCAGCCTTTTCCAGTAACAGGAATAAATTACATCTTAAAATATGTTAAAATAGAAAACTGGTATTTTAATTTTTATTCATTTGGGGGGTTTTTTGTTTTTTTTTTGCAGTTTTTTGACATTTTACTGACCCCAAGCTTTGAATTATATTATATTAAGTTATATTACAACATTTTGCAAAAGATTAAATATTCAATATTCAGAAAACTGTGAAAAGCCACGATAACACTTAGTTCAATCCTGAAAATGTGTTATGGACTGCAGTGTTTACCAGATCTGTGATAAAGAGTTACCTCTGTAAATGATAGGGTGTTGTCAGGGGGCACACTCGGAAGTGTATTTGATTGCCTCTGTTGAATACATCTTCTCTTTCAATGGCTAAAAAACCTTATAACCCACATATTTGCTCCTGATAATTGCACAGAAATGCATATAAACAACTAATGCATTTCATAAAAAAATATAAAGACCCTTCCCCCTTTCATTCATGTCATTTATAAAGGTAACAATGATTATATTTTCAGGTTCTACAAATACTCTCTTATCAGCAGCACACTCATGACATCATCAAAACTACACAGCAACTCAAAATAAATAATAAATTGTGATCCTTTCATGCGCATCGCTGTGCACACATCTGATCATATTCATGTTTGCAAGATGAGATATAGCGTTCGTTTAGAAATGACAGATGTCTTTTGTGAGTGAAACATGTCAGATCAAACTCTGTGTTGTTTCACATGACAATTTGCGGGAATGTGGCAGCTGCAGTAACCATGGAAACAAATGCTTGGGGTGATGGGGGTTAGAGCAAAACAGGGAGCGTATCTCTTTATTTTCTAAGCCTACTTTGAAAATCAACTGTCTCTGAAACTGCCTAACTAAGCTTTATGCCGTAAACATCGTCAAAGTGTGGGATTCCTTTCAGCCCAATGTTTCGGCTTCAAACCCTGAACCCTTGATCACATGGCACCTTTGCTTGTTAGGGTGAGAACATGTGTGAGAAGAGAGGCAGGTCATACACACAGAATACAGGCAGTCACTTACTTGCCTCACATGGAGCAGCATCTCAAGATATACTGTTGCTGACCCTATTGACCCAGTCCCCCTCTCATCATCTCCGGAAAAGTCTCTTGAGATGTTAAAATGCCACCCTTATTCTGTTTAAAACCCTGTTTTCTAATACATTTTCAAATGCAATTCTCAGTGTTACAGGATCCTTCAGAAATCATTCTAATATGCTGATTTGATCT
>JAUMHR010000072.1:5218877-5240002 GCA_032361145.1 Enteromius fasciolatus | reverse complement strand
TTTCTAATACATTTTCAAATGCAATTCTCAGTGTTACAGGATCCTTCAGAAATCATTCTAATATGCTGATTTGATCTGTAAAAACCATATGACACATAGTTATTGGCTCTTTGTGAATAGAAAGTTGAGAAGAAAATAATTAATTTAAAGTACAGGTCACACTTTATTTTGATAGTCCACTTCATACATTCTACTGACTGTAACTAACTAAATGTCAACTAGCAGTTAGAGTATTATTAGACTTGTTAACTCAAAAATGTTGTCTTTTTCATTTTTCTTTTTTGTTGTGTTGTTAAATTATGTTGTTGCGTGTATGTAGCACCTTGGTCCTGGAGGAACATTGTTTCGTTTCACTGTGTACTGAACTGTATATGGTTGGAACGACAATAAAAGCCTACTTGACTTGACTTAATATCTGTAACACTAGATTTTGATTGGTCCACGACATACAACATATTCACAACATCAGAAACTTTGCAAGTATAATTTATTCTACTCACCCTAACAGTCTCTTAGAGTTCATAGACATGTAGTTGCTAATTAATGAGAATTAGTTGACATGTAGTTACTTACAGTTAATAGAATGTCTAAAGTGGACTATCAAAATATAGTGTAACCAAAATGCATTTTTATAACATTACAAAAGTTAAGTTTTGCTTAATGCATTCTTGCATATTTCTTTTAAACAATCACTTTAAAATGGTAGTTTATACAGTAGTGATGGTATATTGAAACAATTTTTGAGCAAATTGGTTGAATGAGTAGTAGTGACTCACTCATAAAGTTGAACGAGTCTGTGGTTTTGACAGTCGCTGTAGCCATTAGAGTAACTTATAGATAGAGTCATTGAAAATTCCCCACCCCTTATGGTCTAAATTGACAGGTTTATATGTCCAATTTCTGTGTGGAGAAAATGAATGAGATTTTTAACTTCAAGAAGCAGGATGTTCCACTCAGCTCTGAGAATTTTCTTGGGGAAACTCTAGTTTATGGTTATCCTGTCAGTTTACGCTCTAAGCTAAATGCCCATCCTGCATCTCATTAGCATATTTTTATTTTTTTTCATTTGCGATTTGAATTAGTGACTCGGAAGTATGAGTTGTGTTTTTAACGAGATGTAGCCCACATAATCACACTGCCCCCTCCGGGTAATGGTGATCTAATTACCAATAAAGTGTAACGAACCATCAGAGTGTAGATGATTTTGTGACGGCTTGAATTTCTCTTTCAGTTTTCCAGTCGCACTAGAGAGAGGAAGCAGTGACGCGTGCCGTTTCGCCACGTTTTGCGCCACACTTCCTCCTGAAATAAGGTCTCTCTCGTTCTGTTGACAAAGCAAATTAGAAAATTGGAGGGGGAAAAAAAAATCACATCTCTCAGCTTTGCTTTGGTCTGCAGAACGGATCTTTGTAAATAACATCTAGTGGACGTCGGCTCAAGGTGGAGTACTTTATAATGTCGCAGAGCGCTGTTTAGATAACATTTTGACCGATCAGCATCAGACGCAGCCGAAACACAAATGTCTTTGTCTTGTGACCTCCCTGAGGATGTGGCTACTCATATTCTGCTCGCATGACAGATCAAACCCAATGTGATAAGCAGCTGCCTTCCTTTTATTTGTATTTTTTTAGAGGCATCTGATCCTCTTGACGTCGCATAGCATCTTTTATATGTCCTTTATATTAATATTTATACACTAAAGGTCTGTGTGCACAACGGAAAGATTAAACATTCTTCTAGACGGTGTTGTAAAGTGCTTTGCAGTGTACTCTTTGGTTTGTTACTACATAAATCATTATCTGAATGCGTTTCACATCCAAGTGCTTAGAACCTTTTTTGTTTTAAAAAGCATGGAAGCAGAGCAGCGCCGTCCTTGAAACACACCTCGACATGAACCACCGAAGGCCGTTCAGTCTTATACTCACCATGCATTTTTTTTTTTTCTTTTCAATTGTGTGTTTGTACTTCTCAAAGAAACTTTGACTCTGTTTACTGTCAGCAAAGTTATTTCATATAAGTTCTCCCCCCATGTTGTTTTCCGTTTGCCGTATAAGAGTGTCGATGTAGCAAGTTCTGGGTAGATTAAGTATTGTCTGGCAGCTGTCTGTGTTTTGTGGACCCGATAGCCTTGGCAGGCGAATCAGCAGCTAGCAGTGAATTAAAGAGCGCTTTCTGCCTCATCAACATGTTTGATATCTCCATAAACTCCTCTGGAAACACAGCAGCTCTTCAACGCAGATGTCCCACGGACACCAGGCTCCCTCGAGATTTCGCCTGTATCAGCAAACCTAATTGAAAGGCTGGGGGAAATTGAAAATCTCCTGTCGATAGTTTAAGTAGCAATGAGCGACTTGAAGGACTAATTGTAGACGGTTTACATGTGTTCAGTTCTAGTGTTGTGTTGTTTAAAGCCATTTTTAAAACTCGTGGTTACGAGTAAGCTTGCATTCTGTTTAATAAGGCGTCTGCAAGTGTCAACCTGCTGAAACGTCTCCCTCCATGCTGGTCTAATTAGTGCGACAAACAAAAGATCATAAACAAGATGCCTCGCTTTCTCCATAATCTAAAGTGTCTTTATTATACTATAAACGCTGTAATAATGCAACAAAGAATCAAACCCGTCTCATTTCTCAATTAACAATATGCAGTGCGCTCTAAAACATATGCATTGTTGCAAATGCATGTCCATTTGTGCTAATTTCCCATTAAATGTATCCCACAGCTATTTCTTATTCTTTTGCTCTTGCTAAACGACACGCCGTGAGACCCAGATTAAACCGAAAGTAATGAAGTTGTGAAGAAGATCTCACACTCTTTAGCGGCGGACTTGAAAATATCGACTCTTATATTGATGAAACAATCAGCTACGAAAAATTGTCACTTCCATTTTCTCTTTACTACCAATTGAGGAGCATCTCGCCTTATCAGCTCTGCACAGACGGGCACTCACAGGGAGAGAAGGTTCATCTTTTAGCCACTTATCAATTTGTCCAGGTGATACAGTGGGGCAAAGCTCTTTGCTCCTCACACAGCAGAGGAGAGCAAGAACAGCACAATTGATGACTGAAATGATCGGAGTTTGCATTCTGGTGCAGGCCTCTAACTGTCTGGCTATCAGAGGAGCGTGTCGCAGAATACAAATAAGGCCACTCTTGCTTTGTTCCTGCTGCTGTTTGCTTATTGCTTGCGATTTTTTGTTGCTTAGTTTATCCTGAAAGGCATATCAAAATGGCGCATTATAATATTTTGATGGAGGTTAAAAGCGAAACAAATGAAGTGGCCCATGGAATAAAAGAGGGATTCAATTATGAAAGATGTGGATTGGGGTTTTAGCATTGGACATTGTTGCCGTAAACACGCCGTAACTTTAATGGATCATTATCCAGCATACTGTAGAGACAACGTCTGATAAAATGATGAGTAATGAATAAATTTGCTTTGTGTGGTTTCAGACTTTTAATATAAAGATTTAATTTAAGCCTTGATTGTTTGCATAGTGTTTGCCATCTATTATTTTGTCTAATTTTATTTGTTTAGCTTTTCTATTTGCAAAATCATTATGTGGCCCATTGTTTCAAACTCATTCTGGCAATCTGTGTGTGTGTGTTTTTTTCTTTTCCATGTCCTAATCCACTTCAAATACTCGATGAGTAATTGGACATGCCAATCATTTTACACTGTGCCTGCAGCAGAGTTGTGTCTTTGGTTGGGTACTCCTAAAAGCATCTTCAAAAAGTGGCATTTATCCTTGTATTAAAGTATTAAAGTTCAGGATTCATTAAATACAAATTGGTAGGAGGTTTGGAAATTGTATTCAAAAAATAATTCCTGGAGTTCTCATAAAATGATTAAAATAAAAACTGCTTTTTAAGTATTTAAAAAAATATTACTCTAACCCATGTGCATGAACCCAATTTGGAGTATTGAAACAAGAAAATCATAGAGCACGTCCATGATTATGTGCCACATTTTATTTATTTATTTTTTATTTATTGGTGATTTCAGGTAAAATTGAGTAACATTTTTTTAATATAATAATTATAATTGTATAATTGTTTTTTTTTTCTCTCTCTTGTTTTTTAAATGATGATCTTTTTTTTTGTCAAAGGTCTGGAACCAACATAAATGAAAAGATAACATTTCTTCTTTTCATTGATCTTGACCATCTTTATTTGTCATTGACCCATAATAGAAAAATCGCACCGAGCTTGTTCTGTTTTTGCTCCCTATTCCTGTATGCAGCACTGACACGACGCTCAATATATTGTGTGTGTGTGACAGACTATTTCCTTTCATGTATCACTTGCTCAAAAACCAAGAGTTTATTCGTCCTTTTACCCTCCTGGTTACGAGAGCGTTGCAGTATTGAAATTGGAACGTGGAAGGGGGATGAGATGGATGTACGAAAGAGTGTGCAAGAGAGAGACACTTATAAACTCTTTGATGCTAAATGTAAAAGAGTGTTTCTGTGATCAAACAAGTAATACAGCAGCAAGAGGCTTTCACAAAGTGAAAAGTAACAGGGCGGTTAGATACTTCTTAGCACTGTGTGTGTGTATGTGTACAGTAAGTCCGTGGAAACAGATTTAGCAAAGTGCTCTTTATGTGTTTTGACTCATTTTAATCTCATTAATATTTTACAAAAGGGCAGAGATATGTTTTCTGTAGCTTTTCATGCAGGAAGAAAGGCCGGGTTACATTAATGTACGATCCTCCTTCCTCTATAAAGATGGTCTCAAGAGACTTCGCCAAGTATCATTGAACAAACACTTCATTAAAACTATACCACACATTGACAAGCTTATGAATATCTATCCATTAAATACATAAATAAATGCACATAATGTAAGCTACAAGAGGCCATTTATTATAGTTAAAAGAAGCATTGCATAAATTGGAACATAAAGAAAACAATTATTTGTAATAGTAATTGTTATGGATGTCAATTTAACATAAATTGTGATGAAAAAAAGCAAGATGATGTGTGATATAATAATATATTATATATTTTATATAAATAATATATTTTCTTAATATGTTAAAAAAAGAAAACCCTTTACACATTACACAAAAACATTTCTTTTTATTGTGTTTGAAAACTGCGATGCATTTCATGATTCTTTGTTTAACAGAAGTTTTGAAATATGCATTTGTTTCTAATAATGTTGTACTCTTCCTTTTGTTACAATTAATGCATCCTTGGTGAATAAAAGAAAAAATACTAGTGTACATCACTGGTGTATCTGAGACTCTAAACATGCAATCGGTAAAGTCAATATCAGTAAAACATGAGGGTTTATTAAATACATAAACAGAAAAGGATATACACAGCATTCCGGTCTTTGAGAAAGTCTTCCAAATGAACTTGAGAGAACTGGCCCAGATTTCTCTCAGGGAGATCTTTCAGTGATAAATGCACTCTGTGTTGATAAACATCTCCCTTGATACAATTTATCATCTGTCGTCATTTTCCATGCTGCAAGAGATAAGAACAACACCAGATTCGGTTTAACATAACCGTAAAATATATCCTTGCAACCCAGAGGGCTCAGGAGGGGGGTAGCGCAAGCGCGTTAGAGAGGATGAAACAGTTGCAGAGAAAGAAAAAAACCCTGAAAATGCTGATTTAGCAGGTCTGAGCAGCTGACAAGGGCCTTAAAACCTGTTAAAACTACCAAACCAGCTTAGGCTGGTTTCCAGCAGACACTTTCAAAACACATAGTTAATTCATGACATAGACGATGGATGAAACATTTCCTCAATGCTTCCTGCTCCACCGATGCTCATTGAGGCTGTGATAATTAATTTATAGTGGGAATCTTTGCAGCTACATTTGCACACAGCCTCTTGGATCCATGAGGGCAAACACCGCACACCTTCCTGTTCCATTAATCATTCTTATCTCTTTCTCTGTTTTAGCTAATGCTATTGATTTAGTCCACTTTCACTGCATTATGTAAATCAATGAGCCAGATTCTTCACCTCCAAAGATGGGGGGTGCTAATGGCTGATGAATACTTTTCATCAAGCGGACAAGTTTATCAGGGGTCACTAATGCTAATAGATTATTCAGGATCCCGCTAGAACAAAAGCAAAGCAAGAGGTGACAGATTTCAAGGGCAACTGCGTCATTAAGAATTAATCATCACAGAATAAATGCATCTCTTCATTGAGGTGAATGTAGGAAAAAATGAATGACAAAAAAAAGTCACTACATTTACCTTACTTCATACAATGTGTTTGTTGTTAATGTAGACGTTGCGTTTATTTTTTTCAGGAACAAGGCAAAATTGGAGTCACGTTCAACATCGGGACGTCTGACATCACTGTTCAGGAGAGCAGCACCGCTGTAAATGACGGCAAGTACCATGTAGTGCGCTTCACCCGAAATGGGGGCAATGCTACACTTCAGGTGGACAACTGGGCCATCAATGAGCACTTCCCCTCAGGTAAGACCTCTCACCGACCGCTTCAACCTTTGGCTTATGACATCAAGAAGATATATGGACAACGCACAGAACTGGACAGCAACTGCTTTCAAGCTATTTCTAAAGTCACTTTGTCTTCTCAGTGACTGTGCAGTGTACTTTCGTTTAGCAACATCCTGTAAGCCGCAGTCACAACAATACCAACAAACAGTGCATGTGTAGCCTCTCCTATTTTCTGCAATTGCATTTAATTGTCAATTAGATGTTTTTTTGTTCTTCCACGGTAGCAAAATAATAGGGTTTTGTTTTGTCGCACTAATGTGTGGGTTTCTGTGGGAAGAATTGAACGCAGTGTGGAAGTAGTTGACAAGTCTACTTTTTTAGTTATTTAATATATTTTAATTAGTAAGTAATTCCTGTGATGGCAAAGAATCTTCAGCATCATGATTCCAGTCTGTGTTACAATATCCTTCAGAAATCATTCTAATATGCTGAATGCTAAAGAAACATTTCCTATAATTTTGTAGAAATTGTAATATATATATATAGTTATTTATTTATTTTCAAGTTATTATTTATTTTTAGATGAAAAACGACAAGTATTTGAAATAAAAACCTTTTATAAAAATTTAAATGTCTTAAAGGTCCTTTTGGATCATTTTAATGCATCCTTGATTAATAAAAGTAACAATTTATTTACAGTGACCCCAATGTTCTTAACATTAGTATTGTCACATTCAGATTTAAATGCCAACAGTTTTATTGAAACTCAGAGTAAACACTGGCAGGGTCGGGGCAACGGCAAACCGGCACATCAAAGGCGGAGACTGTAGAATAATCCAGTACACATAGCGTGGGTCGAACAAGGAGTAAACATAATCCAGAGAAGCAAGGCAGAATCGTAAATCCAGGTACAGGCGAGGTCGAGAACGAGCAAAGGAAACACGGGTAAATACGATAAACACGGATGGCTGGACACAGGGAGAAAACACCGGGTACATCAACATTGGGGGGGGGGGGAGAAACACATGAGTGACCAAAACAAAAAAGCAGATAGGTGGAGACATGAATGAACAACCACGACAGCAGACAAGGTGGGCGGAGACATGAGCTAATTGATAAAAAGTCCAGGCATGAAAACAGACACAAAACACACACACAGTTTTCGGAGGGCTGGAGTGCCATCCAGAGCTGTGCTGGCACATCCAGCTGATCGTTACAAGTTACAAGTATACAGTAGAGTCGTATAGTGCAGTTTTTTTTGTTTGTTTGTTTGTTTTTTCATTACTTCTACGAAATTAGTTAAGTGTAAAAGGAAAATCATGTACCAGTGACGTCCCTTGAAAGCAAGTTAGTTCATTATACAGCCATCTTACTAATGCCTCAGGCTGCTATTTCCTAGGCATGCAAGTATAGCTCTTATCTAATCAAAAAGGAAAGACTGCAATTTCCAAACATTATATTTCAGCATGTCACATCAGCTGTGTACATCTCTTCCATCTGCACTAGCGTTCAAATGTTTGGGATCCACAAGATTTATTATTTTTTTTTAAAAACATTTGATATTTTTATTCAGCAAAGATGCATTAAATTGATCAAAAGTGACAGTAAAGATATTTATAATGCTGTTTTCAACATTGATAATAAGAAGAAATATTTCTTGAGCAGCAAATCTGCATGTTAGAATGATTTCTGAATATTGTGACACTGGCTTTACTACGAATACATTTTTTAAATGAAGTTTTTAAATCTTTTAAAATAAAAAACAGTTTTAACAGATTTAAATGCAGCCAGCCCAAACTTTTGATTGTTTAGTTTATGAATTCGCTATTTATAGCCCCGCCCACTGTAAAAACAAATGAGTCTACTACAGCGCTACTCCAGTATGCATCCACCACATGTATATTCCCTATTAGGTAACACTTTATAATAACTACACACTATGAATCATTAGTAAATAGTCAGTTTATCCTTTTTGTAAAGCATCCCAACATTAATAGTCATTAGTAAGCAGTTTATAAATACAGCTATAAATGCCTTGTTCTTGATTTATAAGCATATCTAAACGTGCAAAGGAGATTTAAATGGTCAGTTTTAAAATTAATGGTCAATTTTAATAAAGTATAAAAAAATACAATTATTAAACATAATATATATGCTCAAGAACAAGGCATTTATAGATGCACTTGTAAAATGTTTACTAATGCATAATAATGTTGGAACAATATGGATGAAATAAAGGCTTACTAATGCTTAACTAATCATTCATAGTGTGTAGTTATTATAAAGTGTTACCAAATATTAAATCCCTACTAAATAGCTATAATTATGCTGAAAGCTTGATGCCATACTTTAATGGCACTGAAACTGATTCCGTTGCCTCAGGTGTGTTCTTAACGAAATTTTACATTTTCTTCTCATATTTAGAATTACATCTTATCTAGGTTAAAAGCAAGAGCAAAGGGAGGAAAATGGCATAGCCAGTTCCTCTAAGCTCACATTTTACTCCGTTTAGCATGATTGAACAAATTGGGGAAGGTTGAGAAGTCTAAAACCATCAGTGAAAAATCATTGAAAAGGGAAACCGCCCCAGTGATTTACTTGGGTAGCATTAGAGTAATGCAGTATCAGATGGATATTTTCTATAATTCAGGTACATGGAGTACGGTTCATTTTGAGGCGGTATTAGAGAGATTATACAACGCAGACCTCCTCCGCTTGTCTCCTCAGCTGGGTCACACACAAGAGACACACTTTGTTGAGAGGTATAGTTATTACTGAGCAAACATTCTGACTTAAATTATAAGAAATCCTAAACAATGCAAACTTTTGTGTTGTTTTAAGGAACATACCCATGCAAATCCAATGTAGAGTAATTTATCCGTTTTTGGTGTTTGAGCATCTAAGGGCATTGGTTTGTGTTCCTGACGGCACTGAATAAACCCATTTTGTGAGGCCAACTCTACTAATGCACCCATTTATCAGCCTGCCATTTATATGAATGATATTAGGCATGACAAATATATGCAGCAGCGTGTCGCCGTGCTGTTCATATGGATGCATTATACAGAAGTCAGCGGCTGCCTGTTTTAGGTCTAAAGTTTCATTTTTGCCAACATGGGCATTTGCAACAGACTCACATAAGAGCTGAGGAAATATATCATTGAGATTTATAGGTGGCATGGTGGTATAACACTTCTATATAAATGTCAGCAAAATTTACTTTCTCTGCCAAAGTTTCAACATGATAATAAAATATTTATATATTCAGATGGCCACCTGCGAATAGAATATGATTATGCTTGAAGACAGATGTCCCCTCATGGCAGGCTGCTCTTTGCTTTGGCACTGATTTCTTTGTAATGTTTGATTTCTCAATTCGATCTTGTCGGGACGTTGATGAAGAAATATATTTGGTTTCTGACGGAGCGGCAGTCCTTGAGTGATATTGTGAGGTTTTGGTGCGCTGCCATGCTCTCCTTTATTTAATTCACAAGCTAAATGAAGCAGGTTCTTGAAGACCCATGGAGAGTGCTGAACCGCGCTCAACATCTGTGCTTTTATTTTCTTAATGCGTCAAAGAAGTAATGTCTAATAGTTTTCGCCACATCGGTTCCAGAGCTGTGCTTTTGCCAAGTTATTACGCCGTACCTTGCTGTGCTAAGCACATACAAATAGCAAGGGCAAGTTAGCTCGATGCGTCTTTCAAGCACACTGCCTATTTATCTCCCACGGGTCCCAAGAGGTCAAGTAGAGATGTCTACAGTGCCACAAGCGCGGTCACCTAAAGCTTATGACTGTCATTACAACGTAACCCGAGGCCATGTGCAGAATACTCAGAGAACTTTACTTTGAGAACAAATTGTGCTGCGCTTGTCCATTCGCTTTACTAGAAATACCGAGCCAAGTGCCGCCACATGTCCTAATACAATTCGCACAGCCTCCGGTAACAGCTAACAAATATGAGAGGTACTTCTAGTATTACTTGTCGGTTGTAGGCAAGGAGGTGTGCTTTTTTGCCTGGATTTGCTTGAATTTTTCCTGAAAATGCTGAAGGAAAATTCACAGATGTCTATTATTTAGGCTGTAGCTGGCAATCTGGAGTTGAAAATCAGCACAATCTTCTCCCGTTCCCTTCACTTTACCATATAATGGACTTATGCAGCGGAAATGTAGTTTTCCAACTCACTGCGAGAGCCAGATAAGCAACTTATTTTCAGGGAACCGTACCTTGGACTAACAACAGCAAGCTTTAAGACGTTATATATAGAAAACCACAGATACTAAGTCTTGTGAAGAATTATCTCATATTGTCACTGATATGCTAACCGCATTCAAACACGAACAGTATCGAATAGTGTTGCGCAAGATCTATTTTAACCCATTACTGCTGGCGTTTAGAATGATCCTGGTTAAAATACAGCTGTTTGATTCCGAGGTAAGTTGAAGTTTGTGATTTTTCTACCATGTTTCAGTGCTGGCAGCGTGTCACCTCGCTGATGCCGTGCTTACTTGTGAATCTAATAGATTTAATGAGTTTTTGCATTTCGAGGGTATTTTAAAGGGTAATAAATAGAAGGAGGATTAATTCCTCTGCCGAACCCTATCCTTCACAGAGTGAACTTCTCTAGTAGCTCAGGTGATATCCAAAGAGATTTGTAGTTTAGTCCTTTGATTCCAACTCTGCGAGTCAGCTGCAGGTAAGATGAGGTCTTAAGCCTGACTGGACTGCTGTCGTTTTCATATTTTTATTTTAGCCTGTATAATAGAGGCATCCACAGCACTTATCATCCGATATAGGGGATTGGTATTGGTTGATACTGGTATTTAAATGTTAATAATATTTCAGTTTATACAATCTTTTTAATTTATTATAACATAATTGTATATGGTGATATTGGAATCATTTTATTTACACATTTGTATTTGACATATTACAATTTTAATATTTTCCATATTCTTACACCATATTACCTTAGCTATCATCTGAAACTCACTTAATTTTAAAAACAATAATAATTGATGCTTTATTTAATAAAATAATGCTGTTTATTTATTTAGTTATAAAAGCATATCATTTGTACCAACATAGAAAATAAAATAACCTGCATGATAGAGTCAAGGGAAACTGAAAATGGCCTTTTTCTTACCAAAATAGAGCAAAAGCAAATGAAATCAGTCCAAATCTTTATCACTCTGGCTGCAGCCACACACCCCTGCAGTTTGGCAGGAAATGTCAGAGTGTGTCAATCAGACAGCAGCTTGATGCTATGTTTAAGAGACAAGCGTATTCGTGGGACGGGGGTTACGACAAGGAACAGGGAGGGGATGTTATATCATTTTTGACACACGTGTGCACAATATGATGGCTCAACGGTGTGTGTCCGTGTCTACATCTCTATGTGTGTGTGTGTGTTGAGAAGAAGATGACTTCTTTCTTTATGGCTGTGCAGAGGCTTTTTGATGTCCCTGTGGCTGCTTCAGTTCCAGGACCCAGGCTGGGTAATAGCGAATGACAGCGGGGAAAATGGTAGACGATTATATGCGATGGGCGCTGCTATTCTGCTATAGCACTGACAGTGGTTCAGACTGCCATACTTCAGTCAAATCACAGAATCATTTTTGTACCATCAGCGAGGTTGGTATAGATATTCAGTTCTCTCATTCCCCATCTTTTGTCGCACACCCTGCTGAAAACTGTTAGTCCAGGTTCACTTCATTCACCATAATGCTCTTGATTTACACTGCTGAAAAAGACTATTCTGATACAAGATTTATTTATCTGCTTTGTATTTATTAAAAGTACAATCTATTTAATGTTATTTAATATATGTAATAAATATGTAATAAAGCGCAATCTAAGGAATGTTTGCATGTAAAAAAAATTCAGTGCACAATCTATATTGGTGCTATATAGGCATCTATATATATATTGGTGCAGCTTACTTGTTAGATTGGATTGTAAATTTTGTCTGTAAACATTAGTGCTGGACAATAAATATTGCATGAAATAGCAATTAATCACATCCAAAATATACATTTTTGTGTACATAATGTGTGTACTGTGTATATTTATTATGTATATATAGATACAATGCAAATTGCATTTTTTATTTCCATAGCATTTTAGGTATGGAATTTACTTAGAAATGTTTTTCACTTAGAAATTGCTGCTACATGTTACAACAATGAACCAGTAACACACTGATTTAAACTTATTTTTTTAATAAATAAATACCTAATTAACATCATTAGAAAATTAGAAATGAATTTTTAAAAAACATAAACATACATATTTTTATCCTTTTTATTCTACATTTGAAAATCATTTTAAATCCTTTGCCAATCTTTTTAAATATGTTAAGTGCAAGGCCATTAAATGTGTTTTTCCCTTTCATAAATGGCAGTTACTGCACCCTATTATGTGTGATTGTGCAGAGATTGTGCTCACAGGTGTAATCATATGTGGTTACCCCATGCTGTGTCATCCCAGTAGCTGCTGAAGCCAGCTCAGAAACGTTGCTTTAGGGTCCCATGGTGCCCCGCTTCAGGAACACCACTTCAGTTCAATGACTTCTAAATCAGCATGTTCCGCAAGCTCGCATGACATGTCTCGTCACCCCAATGCTAATGTCTGGATTACGTGCATGATGTTTTTGACCAAAAATCCTTGTTGTTTTTGCAACCTCTCTGTAAGGTTGCATATCCTTTCTTTTGTTAAAGCATTACAGGGCTTTTCCCCCCGCTCTAATTCTTATTTCGGGTGCAGTAAATTGCAGTAAAAGAGCCCCACCTGCTCTGTCTGCTTTTGCTTGTCTCTATTATCCTCTGTTTATTTGTGCAAGCCTGTTTAATATGAATGAGTTTATTTCTCTTTTTTTGCGTATGACTCACGTAAGATGACCAGGAATGTTTTTCTTTCTTCCTTGAGCATGTCTTACCAGAAGGCAGTTCGGAAGTCCTCAGAAAGCTCCTGTTAAAATAGGAGGGGAAAAACATGTTCTCGACCATCTTGGAAGCAACATAACATCTACAAAGACCTGACCATCTCCTGCAATCTGATCGAGTCCCATAGTACTCAGCGGCACACATTTCACGATAAGCAATCCTTCATCTTTCTGAGTGCGGATGGAGCCGGGCTGCTCCACTGCAATGCAAGAAGACAATTATCTTTCAAAACAAAAAGACAAGATTGCATTTTTGACAAAGAAGGAACCTTTTATCGCAAAAAAGATTCAAGACAGGGTTCGTATGTGCGAAATAGATCCTTGTGTATCCTATGAGCCAAATACAATTACTCGTATCAAAAACAAAATCTGTTGCCCTTATAAATCTCTCCAGAGGGGGGAAGAGATAAGCTTTCAATATGAGCTGTCTTTCTAATCCCACGATTAAATGAAACCACCAAGGATGGTCGGATAAACGTTCCCACTCTCATTGTCTCCTCAGATACTGAGGGACGATCCTCTGGAGTCACATTTCTTATTTGGGGATGTGTTTGGAGCGAGATAATGTGCAGAAAGACTCTTTCGATTGAGATACAAGCCAAGTGTAAGAAGAGTGCTCAGGGAGAGAGTACAGAAAAGGCTGGAGAGGGAGAGTTAGACAGAGGCTGGGGCAACGAGTCGAGAATTTCTCCTTGTCAAAGTTAAAGGCGTATGTGGAGAGTGACATATTTAGTTAAGAGTTTTTATGCAGGAGACCACAGATTTTCAGATCCTTTAGTGCTCATATAGCTTTGGCTTGAAGTGATGCCAGCTATACCCTATTTTGTAGGGTCTTTTTTTTAGCCTGGAATATAGCCCATTTCCCCAGTAACAGCAGGGAACAAAGCAGCACAGCACCTGACTTACAGCGCTCGTATTTAATCAATTATGTACCTATACCTAAATTTACATGTACATTTATTGTATTTATTTATTTTTTTACTGAAGCACCACCTAAGTCTTCCTCTGTCAGTGCAACTTCCCGAGCAGGAAGGGTATTCTCACACACGAAAATTTTTCTTACCCGACCAGCGGATATAACAGCCATCCACGCATCACTTCTGCACAGATATCAAAAGCATCACTGGGTTGTAAAATTGCCAAGTTGAGGGGACGAATAGGTTGAAATTTGTATGTGTCCACTGTGTGAGAAGGATACGTTTCATACAAGATCTGGCAACCGGACTACCTTGGAATATACTGACGTGATTACAGGACTTTTACCGGAGGTGACATATAACAAACATATAATATAAAACATATAATGTACTGCCAGTAGATTTTTTTTATAGCAAGATTAAAAAAACGGGAGAAATATCTGAAAATATTAATTGCAGGATAGAAGGGTAAAATACGGGCAAATCCCGGCAAAAACGGGAGGGTTGACAGATATGGTTAAAACATACTCTTTATTTCATGTTGATTTTAATTCAACTCAAGTATAGTTTTAATAATTATGTTATGTGTTTTTGTCAGTTTTATTAATTTGGAGGTTTTGTACCAATTTTTTTTTAATCTTTCATTTTATTTACATTTTAATTTTAACTTATTTCATGTTTTTTGTTTCAAGGCAACAATTCAAATTTTCATTTAATAGATAGATAGATAGATAGATAGATAGATAGATAGACCTAACACTTTTTTTGTTTTTTGCCTTCTCTCAATAATTTTTCCCTCCAAAAAAAAGACACAAAACAGCAATTTATCACTGTGAAACACAACACAAAAGTGTTTATGACAAGATCTTTTTTAGGGAGGCTCAAATAATACTTGGCAAGGCCGCCGGTTTCATGCAATAAGCTATATTTGTTTTCAGCGAGACGGCAATGGCGTCCCGTAGCAATTTATCACTATGTGGCAAGAAGAACACTGCTGGATTTCAAAGGGAGAATGTTCACAATCATGCGGTTGTGTTCATGAATTATTTTGAGTTGTTGTTATTAGCAGCCTTTTCCACAGAGAGATTGCCGCACTTATCACATCTAATTATACAAAAATATAACCATTTCTATGAAATATCTCATACATATTAAATGTGGCAGTAGTCTAGGGTTTCTTTGGCATGCACTCATGGTACCACAGAGCCATTAAGGGTTCCTCTAATTTAGATTTAAAGGGAATTAAAATGCACAGATATCTCACATTCTTGTATGTGTTTGTGAAACTTAATCACAGTAGGAGGAAAACTCCCCCACAGCGTGTGATCCTGTGCCATGTTAACACCTCCTAGTGCTGTTTCATTTTCAAAGAGCCTTTCATGTTCTCAGGAGTGAGAAAAGGTGTCATGCCCTCTGTACTGCTGGATCAAAGCACCACAAATGTCTGTGCACCAGGCAGTCCTCCATCCCTAACCCCAATGTCCTGAAAAAATGGCAACAAAGCTCCTGAAATATTTTACAATTTTGGTTTTGAATATAAAATCATTTGGTTTATGTAATGCTTAGATAGGCATAAAAAGGAGAGAAGAAAACAGAATTGGGGCACAATTCAGATTGAGGTTGAACCTTCATCTCTTATACAATAGTTCAGAGATTTTAAAATATGTCTCAGTGTATTTTGGCTATGCAATACAAATACATAAGGTTAAATGCAGTGTTACTTTATTCATACTATTATTGTACTTAATATATTTAAAAAATCATTTAATTTTTATGAATAATATTTCTAGTTTACATTTTAGTAATTGTGTTGCACTTTTGTCATATGATCTTCATTAAGATTAATTAATTATAGTAACTTTATAAATGTTAGTAATTAAATTTAAGAAGAATTCAAACAATTTTTATCAATGAGTAAAAATGTAATTTTGATATTTTATATTCCATTCAATATTTATATTTTGCTTTGTTATTATTTTTTATTATTAAATTAACTTAAGTTACTTGATTTATAATTTCAGCTTTAGTAATTTAGTAAAGATAGTATCAATATTATTTTATATTAAAAAAGTAAATAAGTATTCATAAAATTTTATTTTATTAATTTATTTTATTATTGTTTAATAATATTTCATTCTTATCTTTTTAAAATATAACATGCTACTTTACTTCATTATATATTTTTTATCTTTCATCTAATATTTTGTATTTTATTTCAACTTAACAAAAATAATCTGAATAGTTTTATTCAACAATAAAAATACTGGCCCAGTGTTGTCTTGGACCCCATTTACTTTTATTGTTTCAACTGTTTACAAGGAAACAGATGAGTACATGATGACAGAATCGTAATCTTTGGATAGAACGTTCCTTTAAACTGTCCGTATATGAGGTTTATTTTCAGGACTCAGTGTTGTGATGTCTATAACGCAGCCAAAGCTCTGGATAAGCCCATCTTTAATGAGTTTCCACCATAAGACTACCCTGTAGTGCCACCACTAACACCTCAGCAGAGCTTAGAATGATAGCAGTTGACATTGCCTCTCTTGAGGATCTATTTAGAGCACAACACATTCTTTACCACAGCAAAACTGAATTTGGGACTTGGGAATATAATAGGAGGGAATGGGGGGAAAGCTATATATGTGGTGCGTGTGAGTTTGAGAGAGGTCATGGCCTCAGTCGGCTGCACTCCCTCTTTCCTCTGATAATAAGCATCCCATTCGTTCTCTCCATCTGCTCTCTTCTTGTCCCACTGCCCTCCCACACGTCCAGTGCTAGCGTCCCTTGCTAGCCACCTGCAACATCTGTCTGCGGTTCTGCCACATTGTTAAGTGTCTGTACTTGTAACACAAGGATTGCAGGTTGGGTCACACGGGTGGCTTTAACTGGGGTTACTCCAATAGTGGTCCATTAAAGGCACAGTGTCATTTGAGTGTCATTTACTCTATATGGCTGCACAATAGTAGATAAAACTGTTGCTTCAATCATTTTTGTAGTGCTATGAAAAGCATCCCCCTAATTAAAAAGTGCTATATGTATTTTAAGAAAAATGTAAAACAATTAAAATAAAAACTGTAATTTCCAGCAGATGAATTGAATAGTTTGAATATAAAATGATTGGGGTGATTTTGTTGGGCAGTGTATCTGCATAGAAAAGAAAAATTATATTTAAAAAAATACATTTTCATGTTAATGTCTTTTTAGCACTAAATGATAAATAATAATAATAATAATTATTATTAATAAAGAAAGAAAATTTAGGTCTTAACACTAGGTATACACACTTTACAGAATGTCTTTCAGTGACTATAAAGTAAATGATAAAATAAAAAATATCAGTTAGTAAAAATAGCGTTAGTAAAAATTACGTTTTAGTAATTTTGTTGCTTTAATTTTCATATTCAGTAATTATTTTTCTTTTGTTTTACTTTATTTTCTTCCATTTTTTTATTTTATTTTATTTTATATATATTTTTTAATTTCATCGCTTTAGTTGTAATTTTACGTGAAGTTTTAGTTCTGTATAGTACCCTGTAAAATTGCAATAATGATATTTATCATCTTTATTTCTTTTCTTTTCTTTTTTTTTTAAATAAAGCTGTCAGGCTTTTGATGCACTCATTACAGCACTGCATTCTTCAAATAAATGTGTGTTTACTCAAAATAGGGTAGGTATGTATTTATTCCACTGAATCACAGCCTTTGTGGTATGTATCGCTTTAAGTCATATATTGTGCATATTGTGCAACCCTGTCATTGTTCCAATACTGTGCGTCTATAACAAAACAAGATGCAGTTTCTAGTAGAGCTGCTTCGGAACTCATCCTTCCCTTTTGTGCAACATGAAACTTTTTTGTTTTGTTTTGTTAGTTGCCGTTCGTCTCAGAGGCTACCTCCAAGCGGTTTGGCCTCAGAAGTGTGTGACTCGAATTCCCGGGTTTCGAGGGTATTGGTTGTGCTTCCTGCTGTCTGAAGACAGCTCTGCCAATGATGGGGGCTCCCTTTAGGCTGGCCCCCTGGTACACCCCTCCTTGGAGTCCTGAAATTTGGCTCACACAACATCCTGCAGTGTCGGGCCACCCTTAGCACTTGAAGTCATTGTCGTAACAGCATGACGTTGCGGCACCCTGTCCTCAAATGACATCCAGAACCCCCTCAGATCATCTTCCTGCTGCGTCTCCACGAGTCCACAGTAGCATGGAATATAAGCATGGCTCTTCGGGCTTGCCATTAAAACAAACATCCCCAGACGCGTCTCGCGAGCCTCGCTTTTGCGTCCCGTTGGTACCAGCTCATTCATCAGACATGATTTCACAACTATATAATTTCCGTGGTTTTGGAAAACAGAAGCAGCTGCTGTCTAGTTCTTGTCTTTTAATGTTTCTGTATGATTATGACTATTGATGTGGTTTTCTGTGTGAAAAATTGTAAATATTGGCCGGTATCATTAGCAATCAGCTCATATAAATGTGTATATAATTATAAGTATGTGAAGCATGAAAGAGTGTATGCTGTCATCTTTTGATGGATAGATGGATTGACCGCAGGCAGCTAATCTGCTGGCATTCATTACGCATCTCTTACAGATGAACCAAATGTATTATAAATATGTTTATATCAACTCTGGTGATGATTGATTTAATTACAAGAGAAGATGGAGAAGACGTGCAGTTTAAATAGTTTCATTACTGGAGGAAAAAAAAGAAGAAAAATAACTATGAATACAAACAGTTAAAAAAAAAAAGGACATAAATTTACATGACTAAACTCTTCTAAAAATGTTTAAATAACTTAAATATAAAATATTGACAGAAAATGTAATTATGAGTATTTTAACCGTGATTATTGATTCTTAAAGATGTCTTTTAAACTTCCAAGGTAACAGCGATAATGAGAGAATTCAAATGGCCAATAAGAAAATTCCTTTCAAATATGCCCGGCCCGTAGAGGAATGGCTTCAGGAGAAAGGTAACTTCCTCCTTTTTAATTTATTTTAATTTTTTTATTTTATTTTAATATATGTATATAAATTTTACCATCTTTCTTTAGTTAAATTTACTTATTTATAATATATAGATAAATAATTATACTGTATATTGTGTTGCACCCATCACATTTTTGCTTTTCGTTTGCCTTTTCAATGCTCGTTGATCTTTGTGTTGATCTTAAAGTCAGACTAAATAATACATGCGTTGTTTAATGGTTTAATATTGGCCTAGTAAACCTTTTATGAATGTTTTAAATGTAAACATTAAAACAAATTAACATAAACATAAATTTCACTTGACTTTCTGGCTGATGTGAAGGAAGGTGGACAGAAGAGGTTTAGTGAAATACAGGCAATAGCTTGTGGCTGCACAGGAAGTAGCATCCGAGAAGAAAACACCAGCCTGATAATTGTTTCAGACATTAATTACATATCATCAGGAGCCCTCCTCATTATAATCACTGGAATTACTCAAGAAATTAGGACTTTTTTATTCTAATCATGAAGTGATGATTTCTGGATTCATTTAAAGCGGAAATTGTTTATTTACTTCATTGAGTTATGATCTGTGTCATGCTGCAAAGCATTTATTTACAACCACAGACTATTCTGTCTATTATTTTCACTGATTCTTGAGACATATGACAAAACATGTGCGAAAATGTTCACCTCTCATTAGTTTTAAGAATAGCAACATTTCAGAGAAGCAGACAAGAGTGTCAGAATTTTCTCAGCACAAATAATTATTTTTTTTTCTCTTTATTTTGATAAAAAATGTATTACTATATCAAAATGCATCTAATTAATTATTAAATAAATAAATAAATAATAATTATTTTATTATTATTTTGTTATGTCCCACGAATCAGTGATTTGTACATTATACCATGTGTTTATAACCATGACTTTTTACAGTAGATGCATTTTTCAGCCTTTTTACAGTAAGAACAGCTCTATCTAATCTTTCTATTATTTCAGAATGCATTCACGTGCCAGTCATACGACATTTTGTTTTTTAATAGTATGGGTGATCTCTCTTTATAGAGGCAATTAAAGTAAAACTTACTGCAGCCATCATGAGCTTGTAGCTAGACTCATTCAGGGAGACATAATGGGTCTGGTTTATAGTTTGGCCCTCCAAATGTTTACGACGTGTCTCACGGTAGTAAACCCTGAGCATTTCGGAAGAAAATTAAGCCATAGTGATCCAGCACAACCATCTATGTCATTGTACTTTGGTTGGGTAGGTTAAGTGCCTAAAAGAGACATGAATCTTGTTGTCAAGCAAGAAGATAGTTTGTGCTCTTACGGACCCATAACAATGAAATGTTCTGGATCTTTCTTGCATCTTCAGGACGGCAGTTAACGATATTCAACACCCAGGCCACGATAAGAATTGGTGGTTCAGACCGCAAGAGGCCATTTCAGGGCCAACTCTCCGGACTCTACTACAACGGCCTCAAAGTGCTCAACATGGCTGCTCAGGGCAACCCTAACATCAAAATCAATGGCAGCGTCCGTCTGGTGGGGGAGGTTCCCTCTCCAGGTTCAGCCAGAACCACGGCCCTCCCACCGGAGATGTCCACCACGTTTATCGAGACCACCACCACCATGTCCACCACCACCACGAGAAAACACCGCACTCCACCCACAATACAGGTATGACCCCAAACACACAAGCACAAATAGTAATATAGACTATAATATAAGTTACTGAAGGCCATTCAAGAACTTCAAGAACTCTAACTATAAAGATAACTATGAAAAATATGGCTATTACTGTAGCATCCAGCTGAGTTTCTGACATTTCTTCAGCACTTGATGCCTGCCATCAAAATACATA
>JAUMHR010000072.1:5195829-5209140 GCA_032361145.1 Enteromius fasciolatus | reverse complement strand
CTTCAGTTCATAGAATGAGTAAAGGCAGGTGAGCGAATACTTTTGGTAATATAGTGTATATATATATATATATTGTAGTGTTATATGAAGATGAATATATAAATTATGTTACATTTGATATATTCTTATCAAAGTAATAGCATTTACATATTTATTTATCTGATCATATCTTGGTTGTATCGTAGTCATTGCTGAAATATTGTACTCTTTCAGTAGAAGATCCCTTGTTTTGTTTTGTTTGTTTTTTTTCTCTCTGTGCTTTCAGTGTCCTTTCATCCTATAGATATGCCTCTGTTATCACTCAGGCCTTTTTCTTGGAGAAAACATGATGTGCGATAAGATGTCAAATAGCTGTCATCAGAGAGGTGGAACTCTCTGAATCATTCTGAAACTGATCTTCTCCCTTCTTATTGATTCAGTTTGTAATACAAGCTGTTCACTCCTTGTACTGCCAAAGTGGAGATAGACACGATAGCATCAAGGCCAGAGAAACCCACAGGAGAGATGAAAGGAGATGATTATCTGAGGACCAGAGTCAGCAAACTTTTGTTTTAATGTCTGCTTTTGTCTGTCTTCTTTTTTGAAAGAATCATTTGGGGTTAAAGTGACTAAAGTGGCTGACTAGATCTTTTCTTTTATCTTAATTGTATAATAAGTGAATCGGTTATCTTGATAACTGCTGATCACCTCTTGAAGAGTCTTGATATACATTCATAGCTGGAGCACTTTGAAGAGCATTTCAGATCTATTCATCATGATGAAGGGGATGGAGAAAAAAGTATTGGATAAACAGTGTTGTCCCCTTAATCTATTAAACTGCTAGTAAACAGTGCATTAATCACATATTTAAATCATATATTTACCAATTTAGTTAATCTGTACATGTTTTGTTAAGAAAACTCTTGAATTAAAGTATCGCACATTTTTATAGTATTTAACAGTACTGCAATTTAAATTTAAATTTATTTGTATAGCGCTTTTCATTATACATATCAATGCAAATCAGCTTTACACCAAATTATTTATTATATTTGTAATTATTTTACAGTATATGTAGTAGTAGCTTGTATATATGGTAAAATTTAAAAGAATGGTTAACATATTTTAAAATGTCTTTTTTCCCCTAAAACTCATCCTTCTAGTGTATCCAGTGTGTAAGAAAATGTTCTTGTGATCATCAATATTGAAAATAGTAGTGTGCTGCTTAATATTTTTATTATTAAATTATTAGTATTAGTGCTTACCTCTTGACACAGCTTTTCTTCAGATGCTTTGTTTCTCTAGACATGTTTGTTTGCAAACCTTTTTAGAACAGGACATATTTTAGTCAAGCTACAATGACAGACGTTTAAAGTATTTCCTGTGTAGGTGAAAATCTCCTCACCTCCTACGAGCAAATCAAGGGTGTGATTTGGAAAGAATATACACTGCCGCACAAGCTATTTCTGCTCTACCCTACTGCTGTAAATTATTTAATTGGAAAGTTCATTTAATTAGACCTGTTTGGTTAGCTAAATCATACTGTCTCATCCATTCAATTAGCCACCAAAGCGCTAGCTGTGCGCTCTGAACATGTGCGCTCTGTGATCACACTGTATTTATATCAGTCTGACTGAAAGCAAACAACTACACTTTCTTTGCTAAGTTGCACCAGAATTAGCTGTGTTCTTACACATTATGAAATTAATTAATTGTTTCCGTTCATTAGGCCATCATTAATTCTTTTCCCTTTGATTATGCCATCATTATTTCCCCACTGATTGTTACACCAGAATGTCTTTTTTTCCACATCATAATTAGTTATTTTTCTACTGATTATGACATAT
Source organism: Enteromius fasciolatus (assembly GCA_032361145.1). NCBI lineage: Eukaryota > Metazoa > Chordata > Actinopteri > Cypriniformes > Cyprinidae > Enteromius > Enteromius fasciolatus. The sequence goes on along the minus strand of JAUMHR010000072.1, from coordinate 5,207,314 downwards.
TAATTGCCTCTGTTTGCAGTGATTTTGAGATCATCAATTCTGTTCTCACTGATTATGACATCAGAATGTTTTTTTTTACTGATTGGGACATCACAATTAGTTATTTCCCTACAAATCATTACATTATAATGAATCATTTTCCCTCTGACTGTGACATCATAAATAGTCATAATACATTTTTCCACTTTTGACATCAGAATGTCTTTTCACTTTAGAATGCTTTTGTTTTCACTGATTCTGACATCACAGTTTGTTCTTTTCCCACTAAAAAATAATCAGTTCCTATTGATTTTGACATAATCAATTCTGTTCTATTAATTATGACATCTGAATTAGTTTTTTCCCATCGATTATGGCACAATAGTTAATTCCGTTCCATGAAAATGTCTTTTTTTTCTGATTATGACATCAAAATTGGTAATTTTTTCACTTTTAATGATGACATACAGTAGTTATGTTTCCATTAATTATGACTCTTTTCCCAGTGATTATAACATCAAATTGACTTTTTACTTCACAGTACTGTTGTTTTCAATGATTGTGACACTAGTTCGCTCAGTTCCTCTTGGCATCAAACATGTTGACCATACCAACTTCTTCAATCAAAAAGAGGCATAAAAACATGACGGGAGGAACTTCCTAAATCTCAAAGATTATTCCAGCATCAGCACTTTCCTTGATGCCGTATAATCGATTAGGACTGAGGGACTCCTGTGAAATGAATGATCTGACTTCTGTTCGAAGCGTAAATCACACACTTGCTCCTATATCTACAGGATTTACATGCATAGACTTTTGGCAGAGAATGCGCTGATCCTGTGCTATGCGTATTTTGACTTTGCTTTTGCAGATTTTGTAAATATGGCCTCCTCAATCCACAAAATCTGCAGAATTTTTTCTCAATTGAACTATTTAATAATAGTTTTAAACCGCTGAGCACTGAATGTAGATAAAGAGAAATTGGTCTTCACATGACTTGATAATAGGCTTTCAATTTTTAATGTATTTAAGTCTGTTCTTGTGTTCACACTGTGCTTCTTTCAGTGTTATTAATGGAATGTCCTGTATTGTTCACAAGCTGCTCTCTGACCTCAATTAAATCACCCTGCGAGACAAGCCAAATGAACGAAATGAATCAATAGAAATAGGTAATTTGGGGGGGTCTACGGGTCAGCAGCACTAAATTTGTGAAGCTTTTCATCAAGCACCGAGACTATTAAGCTTTTACGCCCCAGAAATGTTTATACTTACAAGAAATGCTTCGTATTAAGTCACTAATTTATGCAAGACTGTCAGCACAGTCATTTAAGGTGAAGAAAAGTGCAATGAATTTGGCGTGTGACCCCTTTTAGCGCTTAAAGAGCGCCTCGTCAAAGCTTGCTGATGTCATTTTGCTAAATTTGAGAAAAAACATGGGTGCGTTTTTCTGGCATTTTTCATTGAATTTAAAACAAGCGGATTAAATTTACGCGGTCACTTCTTTGCTGTATTTTGAGATGCAAATGGCAAGAAAAGCCAATTTTAGTGTCCTTACTGTCAGTGATGACTATTGAATCCATTTCTTCTTCCCAAGCAGCTGAATTTGCTATAAAGCCACATAATGTGATATCAGCTCTTCCTATCAAGTCTTCATCTAACACGTCTGTCAATAGATCCACCTATTTTTAGTAAATATGTAGAGCGACTAAACCACATTTTTTCAAGGACACTTTTTTCATTCTCTTCAATTGAAATATTACATTGATGTGAGCAACAGAGATGTTAACTTTGTTTACATCAGTGTACGGCAGCGAGCTTTTAGGGCAACTGTTTTCAGTTTGCGCACTGATAGACAGCTTTTCAAATTATTTCCGCATTCGTTTATGCTCCGTTTGTCCTTTGATGCAGAGCAGTTTTGATATTAGAAGGCTTTGACTAGACCCTGTATAATCACATCTTTGAAAAGACCATAGCTCTCTTTTTTCGTGAACATCCTTAGGGTTTCCAGAATAACCAAATTCAGCTGAACTGAGATGCTGGCCTCTTCTGCTCTGTAGTTCCCTCCTGCTTTCTGTACCCAGCAGGACACTGGAACGGCTCACCCAGGCTGTCAGTTATCTTTGAGCAGAGCCATGGTAAATATCCTGCATTGATTAAGCAGATTTGCATAGGCAGAGCAGGCCTGGAGGCAAAGAGCTGAATGCTAACCAACATCCACAATGTCACAGGCCCAAAATACCATCTCGCCCTGCAGCTGCAAGGGTTTTCTGCCATAAGAAGGCAAAGAATGCAATCAGACTGCTGGCTTTGTGACTGGAAGTTGCCAAGCCATGCCACGTTTGCCAGAACTGTTCTTTTATGCTGCTGTACGTCAGTGATTCTTCAAATCACAAGAGCCTTTTTGTCTTTTTTTAATATCCACGTTTTAGTTGTTTTTACTTTTTAATGATTTATTCTTTAATCAAAACAGGAGAGAGAGCCGCACCAGCACTGGAAAAATAAATTAGAATGACTTTATCCAATGAAGATTGTGAGTTAAGGGTCTGCGGCTTTGTTTCATTTGCTAGGGTTTGCACATCGCCTCCTGCTGAGTTCGCGGTGATGTGTCTAGCGTCTAGTTGCTATAGTTTTAGTTGGCAATTGCATCACTCTTTTGACCCTTAAAATATATTTGTGTTGTTGTAACGAGGAAATTCCACTTTGCAAAACCACTTTGTGAACAATTTTTTTATTTTTTAAATAACAGCTGTAATTAAAAATTAATTATAAAAATAAATTTATAATAAATAGATTAGATTTAAAAAACTGTATAAGAGGCATAAAGTGAAATTGAAAATCTGAAATTCAAAATCTGATTTAATATTTAAATTGAGATTTGAGAATTCAGAAACAGTTGCAATAATGTTACTCTCATCAGTGTCTTTCTCTTAACTTTGCATTCTGATTATAACCTGTGTGAACAGCTATTTTGCATCATTTGACTCTAAATGGAATTTTATCAATTCTTGAAGACTAGCCAGCTATCCAGTCTTTGGTAACAGTCACAATGAGTTTATCTCTAAAGGGCTGCTGTCCAAAACAACCAAAGGTTCAGGACCGCTTTAAGGAGCTTTAAGCTCTCTTTCTAAACCTGGTTGGAGAAAGGAAGGAAGGGAAAATTTCTATATACAGTGACAGCTTTAAATGTATCCTTTGTCTATATAAATAAATAGTGAAAAACTAGTGAAAATGTTTTACATCTATTTATAATTTTACCTAATTTGATTTTACATCTTACTGCATGCATTTATAAATTTCAGTGATTTTCTGTTTTCTATTTTGCACAAACATGCTCTTTTAGATTATTAGATGCAGTCAGTCCTGCAGTCACTCTGATTTCTGTGAATGCACTGACTATTATTGAAGCTCAAGGGTGAAAATACAAGCCTGTCCATAATGACCTTTACCTTGTCAAGGTAGAATAATCAGATTTCACTCTTTGCCTCAGCAGGCCAGCAGACAGCTCACTAAAACTCAATACACAGCAGAGCTGCTCATTTTCACCCGGCCAGACGAATAACAGGTCCAAAGGGCTCTGTCATCTAAAGCTATGTAGTCCTCGTCCTGTACATTATTCAATATGAAGTGCAAGCAAGCCATAGACTTTAGCCAGAGCAGACACCATCTGACATGAGTAGACATGAGGCTGTGAGAGAGTCTATTCAGTATATCGTACAGTCGATAAAACAGAAATGTCTTTCCAGAAATAAAACTAATGAAAATATAAAACAGTTGTACTATTTCTCTGTCATTCTATTTTTTTATTTGCAATTAAAATCAGTGTGGTGTTTACTAAATTAATAGCTTTAACTGATTTTTTTTTAGGATCCAGAATAATTTATGCTGCAAATTTAAGCAATCAAATTATTAATATTATTATATTCAATTTATTAATTTCCCACAATATGCAAAATAGTCACATTTGGTTTCTAAAAGTCTCTTCAAATTTATCAATGTGTTTTTTATTTTTTAGTATGTGATATACTAGGTTTTGTCAAAATTTTAAACTAAAAATGTTTATATACACACAGTATTATTTACATTTTTATGTTTTTAAACTAAATGAAAGTTAAATACATCAAAATAAGAATGTTGCAGTTTTGCGATTTTCATTTATTTTATATTTAATAAAATATTTTTCTATGGTTTTAGTGTTAGTTTTACTTTTAGTTAGTTATAATAATTCTGTTTCTCATAAGCTAATAAATAAATGCACATCATCGTCACAACAAGTGAACCGGTATTTAATGTAGTCTGGGTTATATTACTTTTTACCTTTTTTATAATGATTTTTGGGTAACACTTCAGAATAGGGGTCCAAAATAATGCATTAGTTAAGCATTAATTAATGGTTAATTTGTTCACAATTAAGCATTAGTTGAGCAAAAACACACTAGTAATTAATTATTAAAATGTTAGGTTAATCATTAATTAGTAGTGTGTTTTTGCTATAATTTAAAATTGTTAATTAGTAATTATACATGGTTAAGACCCTATTCAGTTCAAGTTTGTTGTAGAAATTATAATCTTGGCTGTTGGCCATGTAGTGGCAACGGACTCCACATACTTTATTAAATGATATTTAAAAATCAATAAACAGATAATTCATCATTTTTTAATTTGCACAAAATACATTGTTCTTTAAATAATGTGTCATTTCCTTAAGACTGAAAATAAATTGAACGGATTTAACCGGATTTCCTTATCTGTCGGACACCATGAAGCATTACACTCTGGGCTTTGAGAAGAGTGAAGAAACAAGCTAATCTTCCAGGAGTTCAATATTAAGTTCCCGTCACTGTCAGACTGGGCGTGAGAGAGGGAGGGAAAAAGATTAGACTCTTCAGCACAGATGAACGTTAAAGGCTTATACGCATTCTCACATTGTTAATATGTGGATTAGGCCATTTTCTCCTTCCCAACAGAAGTATCAATACGAGTACACAGCAGCTCCCCACTGCATTCTCGGCCTGCGTCAACGCTGAGCTCGTGTTATTGTGAAAGAGCGTTATTCTGAGATATTCAGTGCTTCTAACCGATTCCAGGATCTGTACCTGCGCATTAGTCTGAGTGTATTTGCAGACATACATATTTGAGGCGGCCATTGTGTCAGGAACGTTTTTTATACCGAATATGGGTTCTGTTCGGAGCGGTTTATGAGATTAAATGCTGTCATTCAAGGGAGAAACCTGAAATAATTTCACATTTTCTCCGCAATCAGTCAATTACGATTCTCATTGCTTTCTGCATCTGTGATATCCTCCTCCTCTTTCAGTCACGAAGATGAGTTGTTTGCCACACTAAATATAAATTCAATGAATAATTTTATATTGTGATATTCCACACCCTGCCGGTGTGAAGCGCCACCTCTGCCCAGCCTGATGTGCATTTGAATGGATTTTTGCCCCATTTTCATACCAAAACTGTGAGAAAAAGCAAAGTCCACCTAGAAAATAAAGGGGAAACATTTTATTATTCCATCAAACCCAATCGTATTTATGACCCTGCGCTTTCACGTAGAAGAGTGCTTTCGATTGCTTCCTGTGTTTTCATTTTCATTTCATTTGATTTCATAAACCTGGTCTACGACAGTACTTATTTTGCCCCATGTTCTAATCCGCTCCTAATAAAGACATGCCAAGCAGAGGCTGTGAAAAACGAGCTCACCGTGGCGGTTGGCATGAGTAAGGGAGAGCGCTGGGGATAAATCAGAGCGGGAGACGTTGGAGACACACAGATAATCTCAGAGTGCCGCTGTGTGTTTGGTCCTCTCCTCTCAGCGGCGGTGATATACAGTGATGGGAAATCCATGCAGACTCTCGAAAGGGCGAGATGGAGGTGACTCGTATAAATGTTTGACGTGAGCAGTTTTTCAAAATAAAAGTTTGGAATTAACACCCGAGATGAGCTCAGCAAACTCGTTCACTGTCTGTCAGTGGTGAATTAATGTTTATTGACGAAGAAATAATGACACTGACTCACGAGCAGACTTACGTGAAATCTGTTCCTGCAGAGCTGCTCGGAAACTTCTGTCATTTATAAAATTCCCCCCTACATCTCAGACTCATCGCATATTCATTTATTAAATATTGTGGCTAATTTGATTATGCTTTCAGCTGCTAATAAGAGCACTCTCAGCTCCATTCAGAGGAAATAGTTCTCCCAAAAATCTAAATCTTATTTTCTTTCGTCTTGTTTTAGTTCCATGTATTATTTATTAATTTACTTATTTTACTTGTTTCAATATTTGCTTGTATATATATGTCTCCCAATATAATAATACCAGTAATATTTAACCTAATTAACACTTTTTTTTTTTGCTTTAATTTTTTGTTTTATACTGAATTTTTTCTGTGACAGGAAGGTTAAGGGTTAGAGTTAGGGATAGAGTATACAGTTTGTACAGGATAAAAAATATTTTCTATAAAAAGTGGAAAATGTGTGTGTGTTTATTATTATTTATTTATTTTTATTTTCTTTTGCTTATGTTGTCTTCATAACGTTACAAAAATATGTGTTCCTTTTTTACTATTGAACTATTTTTTTTCTCAATTTTGTCAGAAATTGTTTTTCTTTTATAAGCATTCTTGGATTTTTGGTCATGCAACACAGATTTTTACATCACAATCATTGCTGAAAAATGCATCTGGGCCCATACAATATATAATAGAGACTTTATCTGAAAAGGTTTTTTTACATTATAGTTGAGCAATCTAATGCATTCAAGTCTCTCTTTTGTTTGTCTGTTGTCCTGTTTGTGTGTTTCACTGTACCATAGACCACGGATGACATGGTCTCTTCGGCCGAATGCTCCAGTGACGACGAGGACTTTGCTGAGTGCGAAGGACATGCAGGTGGGCTAGGTCAGTTGAATTTTGCTTGCCTCTATGTGGTGGCCTTTCATTTGCAACTGAGGATCAGATCCTCAAAGCATCGCCTCCCCCCCATGGATAGAAAAAGTGTAACTTCCTTTCCAATCCAACTCATGTACACCAATATAGAGACATGAATATAGTAGGATATCCTAAGCAATAATCGAAACAAATCAGAAATAGGCATGGATTTCTAATGCTTAGTTCATATATTCAGTAGCCTGGAATCAGAGCTAATGTCAAATCATTCCCCTCAAACTTGTATTACGAGCTACACTTGGCCATGGGGTTTTCCGAAGTGGTTAACATGGTCACACTGATTACTAATTTTGTCCCCAGTGCCTATTATGAGAGCATACGTACAAAATCAGTACAGAAAAGTGACATGTTCTCTGCATTGATGCTTCAAAATGTATCATACTGAGATTTCTTTGCCATGTGATAGTGGACTGCATTTTGGCACATGATACATTTTGAGATTTCTCTTGAACTTTGCTTTCAGCCTTATAGTAGAGTGATATCTATGAGATTAATTGCTGTTGAAGCAGTCTTTTCGATTCCTTTCTGTTTCCTCATTTCAAGAGGCTTGATTTAAGTTAACTCGTTGTAATAGAGAACAGATATCATCGAATTTCTGTGTACCAATTTTTGTTTTGTGTCGTTATGCTTATTTTTAACGATATAATTTTGCCTCAGTGTGAACAAGTTGTTCTGCTAATATTTTCCAACCCAAATATGAAAAATACAATTCAGTGATTAGATTGATAGCGAGAAAGAGAGAGATTTGAGAGAAGTTGGGTATTGGCTTTTTTTTTTTTTTTTTAATTGTAGTAATTGTAGCTTTGAGAAAATAGTCTGTCATGTCTTTTGTGAAATATGCTAATTTTTTTATTGCAGTTATAGATAATTGAAAATTGATTCCTGTGCAAATCATGATTCCAGCCAGAGAGGTCAAATGAATCTCATTATAATTTGAGTAAAACCCTAGCATTTACATTAATTGGGTGTTTCTTCAACTTTGGGCACTTTTATATCCAAAGGGGTTGATTATTATTAAAATGAACAGATTTCAACTTTTTGTGTGACATGAAGGTCACGTTAAAACGTTTTTACATCAAGTCTTGGAAAGTCATACTTTTATCATTTTGATGCTTTTATAACAGATGTTTTCCCAAAGTAGTAAAATAATCATAAAAATTGAAATAATCAATATGTGCATACATTATTTACATTTATTGATATAAATATTACATTTTTTTACCACAAAATGCTATGAAATGCATTACATTATATGAAATATCAGAATATAACTTGGTTACAAATTACTGCAAGTAAACTCTTAAAAAAGTCCAGAAAGCCAGATGTGCCCCTAGTTGAACAAATAAATGAAACATTTTCCACGTCAGAAAAGCGAACCGGCACATAACAAGAAGAACAATGCGGCATCAGATGATTTCCAGAGGCCAAAACCATTTCATGGCCTGTTAGTTTTATCTATTGACCTGTAATGAGCGCTCTGTCTTTCATCACAGAAATGCGCAACAGGTTTATTGTGCTCCATTGCATTACAAATGTATGCGTTTAAGTTTTCATGCAGACATGACAGGCTAGCGATCTGCTCTGTTCTGACCCTCTGCAGTTCTCTCAAATGTCAATGCCAATTTCTCCCAAATGACATTCATCAGTTTAGCGGTTTGAGAACAATATCCATCTTTCTGGAATCTTTATGTACTCATAAAGAAAGCTATTGGCAGGGTCCCAATCATCCAGTCACGTTTACACAGAAATTCATGCCATTCTAACCTCTACATCAGTTGATGTGAAGCTGCATGAGACATTACCGCTGCAGGGGTGCGTCCTCATATTCGGCGTGTGTTCTGTACCGCATGCGATGGAGTACTTCCCCTTGATTTGTCCTCTTAATTTTCATGAGCTTGTTCGTGGTCGATGTTATTATAGTCCTCATCTATTTCCCAGCTTTCCAAAAGCAACATTCCTGTCATCTCGCCTCATCTTGTTCCGCATGATATTTTGGTGTCGAAATCGATTTTTCCTCCATTTTTCTCAAGCATCTGTACCATCTGGGCTTGACCTTGAACATTACCATTTTGATTAACAAAGCAAATAACAGGCAACAAAATCTTTTCTTGCCATCCAAAGAGTCTTTAGAGCTCAAGCATTGATGTAATCTTTTTAAGAAAGTTGTGTTTTAAGAATGACCAGCATCCTTGAACGCCCTGCCCTCTCCTCCTCCTCATCTGACTGAGCCGGTCTGCATATGAAGTCTTTTTTTGAATGCAGATGGCATAAAAAGAGTTTTATTGCTACAAAGCGTGCGCTTCTCAATGTCACGCTTTTTTCAAGCAGTCATTTGTGGCATGTAATATGGTAGCTGCTAGTCAGAGCCATTTTCCAGACTATTCTCTCATTATTCAGTGCATGGTGCCATTTTTTGATCTCCACGCATATCCTCACCATCAGACTAACCTGAGTGCTGTACTGTATGTATGAGCCAGTTTCAACAAAGCATCATACCTCAAGCTTATGGTTGCAAAGATCTCCGCTGCATTTCCTGTACCAAATTGTGTTCCTGTCTATCAACTTGTCTGTCTTGACGTGTTGTCACGTGATTCTGTTCTCTGTTTGTAAAAATTGTTGGGTTTTCCCCTTTATCCCCTATCTGGAATTCCATAGGAGGGCTTCTGCTGATTAACGATACGCTTCTGAATAGAGCAGTTCTGCTGTATAACTCTCAAATTATTTCTCTGCACACTGATCTCATTATTTTAAAGTTCATGCAAACCAAAAAAAGTTCTATTGCTGTAATGCAAAGTTGCGGATGCATTTTTAGAAAGCTGTAAATAAACTCCACGCATTTTGTTTATTCTGAAACATTTAATGGGGCTCATTTTCAGAGTGTTTAAATGCTTCGTTGGTACAGTGTTTGCTTTTGAACAAGACAAAAGGTGAAATGAATTAGGAATCGAGGGTAAGAAACCTCCAGAGACTCAATTATCTGTTCTGACAGATCTCTCTTCTCTCACTCTTATAGTTTATGGTACAGTTTGTGTATGCAGGAATGGGTCAGTGTGATGTTTGAATATTAAAGTTGCATTATAGATTGGTTTTAGTGTAATACTAATCGGTCCTAAAGGGCAAAGTTCTGCATCTTTCCAGAAGAGTGATTTGTTTAGGCTTATCGCTGTCTTATATTGAGGCTTTTGATGACATAATTACAGATAATTAATCAGGAATTAACAAGCTCCTGTTTTGCTGTGCAGTTATAGCAGTTTGTTTGTGTCTGCTTTCCCATTAAAATATATGTCCCATTATATTTTTCTGTCATTAAAAAGTCAGCTTGACTCAAAGCAGATAAAGATAAATGAAGAATGAGATGGGTCATTCCTGTAAAGCAGTACTTTTTAAGCTCTGAATAAAAAAAATTGTGAAGAAAGAACCAGAATATTTCTCCATAAATTTCCCCTTTTAATAATAATAATAATAATAATAATAATAATAGATAAAAATAAATAAATAAAGTGAATACATTTTTATTGATTGTTACATTGCTATGACTAATGACTAATATGATTCCTATTTAAAAATAATAATAATAATAATAAATATATATATATATGAATTTATTATTGTATAGATTATATTACAATTAAGCATTGCCATTTAAAAGTTTTGGATCAGTATTTATTTGATTTTATTTTTTAAAGAAATTAATACTTTTAATCAGTAAATATGACAGTAAAGTTCTTTTTATAATGTTACAAAAGATTTCTAAATGCTGTTTCTATTCATCAAATAATCGTTTAGAAAAACTTGTATCACAGTTTCCACAAAAACATCAAGGAGCTGTTTTCAACCTTGATAAATACAAGAAATGTTTCTTGAGCACCATGCTCACCAACTGCATTGTAAGAATGACCCAAGAAACCCTTTCATTTTTTGCTCAACTTCATGTTGATTAAAATATTAAATATTAAACACAAAATTACAAATATTGTCCTTAAAAGAGGTCCACATTATATACAGTGGGTACAGAAGTATTCAGACCCCCTTAAATTTTTCACTCTTTTGTCAGTCGTCCTGTCCCTGCAGCTGAAAAACACCCCCACAGCATGATGCTGCCACCACCATGCCTCACTGCTGGGACTGTATTGGACAGGTGATTAGCAGTGCCTGGTTTTCTCCACACATATCACTTAGAATTAAGGCCGAAAAGTTAAATCTTGGTCTCATCAGACCAGAGAATCTTATTTCTCACCATCTTGGAGTCCTTCGGGTGTTTTTTTAGCAAACCCTATCAGGGCTTTCATGTGTCTTGCACTGAGGAGAGGCTCCCGTCGAGCCACTCTATCATAAAGCCCCGACTGGTGGAGGGCTGCAGTCATGGTTGACTTTCTACAACTTTCTCCCATTTCCCAACTGCATCTCTGAAGCTCAGCCACAGTGACATTTGGGATCTTCCTTACCTCTCTCACCAAGGCTCCTCCTCTTCTCCTCCGATATGGAGGCCACTGTGCTCTTAGGAACCTTAAGTGCAGCAGAAATGTTTTTGTAACCTTGGCCAGATCTGTGCCTTG
>JAUMHR010000072.1:5184001-5195729 GCA_032361145.1 Enteromius fasciolatus | reverse complement strand
GCTGTAAGGTCTTATATAGACAGGTGTGTGGCTTTCCTAATCAAGTCCAATCAGTATAATCAAACACAGCTGGACTCTAATGAAAGTATAGAACCATCTCAAGGAAGATCAGAAGAAATGTCCTGCACCTCAGTTACATAGGCTATATATAATATAAGGGTCTGAATAATTAGGACCATGTGATATTTCAGTTTTTATTTTTTAATAAATCTGCAAAGATTCTGTGTCAACAATTCTGTGTTTTTCTATCAATATGGGCTGCAGTGTGTACAATAATGAGGAAAAAAATTAACAAATGATTTTAGCAAATGACTGCAATATAACAAAGAGTGAAAAATTTAAGTTGAATGCTTTTTGTGCCCACTGTACTACAATACTTCTGAAGCCATATAATAACTTTTTCTGTAACAAATAGATCAAAATGAGGCATAACTAAATAGGGCTCCTATTCAGTCTATATGAAAAATGCCTTGTCTCTGAATTGCTTTTGTAGGACTCATTTCTCTTCCTTATGTGAACACCAGATGGCATTATATGCTGCACTCGTGATTTCAGATTTACACAATACTAAGAAATTCCCAAAAGATGCATATGTAACGAGCTGGATTTTAGTTATTCACCTGATTCAAGCAGATATCTACTTTTTAAGAATAAGTGTAGGTTGTTTTGTCATGCTGCTTAGTCAGAGGTGAGCGTCTTTTTAGACTCAAAAGCAATTAGATGTCGTTGGAATGCAGGAAATGAATAAAAAAACGGTAGAACAAAGGAAAGAATAGTCCAGATTAGAGAGCCAGTGTTGCTTGGCCCCATCCTGCGCCAAGAGAGAGGGAGCTGCTTTTATCACAGGCCTGCAGGTGGCCATTCAGCATTGGAGCTCCTGTTTAATTACCTATCCGTAGTGCAACCAGAGATAAGAACACACTAGACACCCGACATTGAGATACACCCCTTGTGTTAGAAGAGTTTTGAATAGTCTCACTTTGCAAATAATACTCAACGCCTGGCAGTGTTTGCATTCCAATGCAGTGCCTTACCGCACAGATGTACTCACTTGCCAGGTGCCGTCAGTCAATTAACTGCAAAGATGTACATTATTAACAGAATGTGTGTGTTGTAATTAGTTGAAACAAGTCAGTCTAGCGGTGAACTAAAAACAGTCGCAGCCTTCAGCGTTAAAGACCCGTTGACACAGAGAACTATAATGATAAGAGTTTTAAAAATAATAACGATAATAATGATAAAAACATTGACAGCCAATCAGAGAGCTGTAAAGAGCTTGAGCAGTTAAAGCAGCAGATGACATAACTGCAGTGAGTGCTTATACAGTATTAAATAGACAGTTATTAAGACTAGGTAATATTATAGTTATCATTCTTGGTACGAACAAGTATTAATTCTTGTTGACTTTTGTATTGGAATTTAATGTGGGATAAAATATATCTTTAATATATTGCAAGTAATCAGTAAGTGTCACATTTATTGACACATTATGTGCTTTCGTTGTATTTCATTATTTTTCCATTAGAAAGGAAAGCATAGATTTTAGATGATTAGATTATGTTCTAATTTAACATTTCACAAATGAATACCATTCGCCTTAAAGCTTTCAGAGAGTTTATTTCTATTTTCTGTAGAAGTCATCTATCTTGAACCCTCTTGTGGAATTCCTCAATCGATACTCTGCTGCTTTTGAACCAAAGTCTGTGGGTACCTTCCATGATTATGTGATTAAATGACTTTACCAGTAGAAACAACTCTGTATTTTCCACAAAAGCGATCAGACAAACATCTGTGACCTACAGGCCCTGGTTAAAAGGCTTCTTTGACCTCGCTTTAACCTTTGATGTCTGATTTGACCCCCAGCTTGCTGTGTTGTTTGTCTACTCTCCCTAAATGCAACTTACTTTACGCATGCGTCAACATCTTGCAGTAAAAAAAACTTAACCCATTTTCAGCCAATTTTCCTCTCTCTTTGACATACATCCAGACTGCACGCCTGTTACATGTTTAAGACTAACAATGACAGATATATTTGTCTTTGGGTCACATGACAGAGGAAGCAGTTGTCTGTTAAACTGTCCCTCTCGATTGTGTCTGTTTTATAGTTTGTGCATCTGGTTGTAGTGTGTGAAAATTAGAATTGCTTTGTTCTTTCGTCTCTGGGAATTTTGTCTTTTTAGTTTACACACTCAAATCAATTTCATTTTTTGTTGGTTACCGTTTTTTGACTAGCTGAATTTTTGGGTTCAAAATTACTGGTGAAATTTTAACTAGATGTGAATATCAAATCACAATTATCATGAATTTGATAACGTGTTTTGATTTTTGGTCTTCTTTTTTAGATTTGGAACTAATTCAGTGAAAATTGAATGTGCTTAGAGTCAAAAATCATCCAAATCATTTCCAAATCACACCAAGAACAAAATTGCACTGGCTCAAATGCAATTTGATTAAAAAACTAGCAAAGAAAAAACCAAAAAGGCACATGATGGTCAATGAAAAGGTTCCAGATCTTGATACACTTCTTGTTTTTTCAAATTTTGAGAGTTGATCTTGATTAACAATTGATGTTTTAAGAATGTTTCCAAACTGCATGGCGAAGAAGTTGCAGTTTAGGGTTTGTCAGATTGTCAGTGTTAGAGTTTTGTTCTTTTTCGTAGATGGGCATGTATATGCTCATTGTTTGTATATCCCCATCCCTTCCTTACAGCCAAAAACGTTAATGCTGCCCGACCGCTTCGTACTGCCTATACATGGACATGGCAACTGACTTACACAATCACCCCCATCATTATCATCTCCTATGTAGTATGTTCATAGGTCCAATTCCCTTGTCACAACCCCTCCCCCCTCCTCCCCCCCTCTAGCTATGGTAAAATATGTACAGTCATCCATTCACTCAAACCTAAAGATTAAAACCAATCTAAGCAAAAAGTTTAATTACTAGAATGTAGATATTTATTTAACAAAAAAAAATGCTATATAAATCAAAGGCTCAAATATGTACAGTTTTTGTAAGAAAACTGGATTATATATCAAAGTAACAACAAAAGAGAATAATGGTGAAGTTTATTTTTCATGTTATGTGGTGTGGATGTATGTGTTGTTGCCTCCCTGTACTCTCTCATGTGGGAAACAAAAATATATATCTAACCAGAAACACGATGACAGTCGTTTTGTTTTCACAAAGAAAAAACCTGTCCAAGAACATTCTTACACAACTTTCTTTTGTACGTTTTTTTTTCTTCATGCCAAAATCATGCGGGCAATTTGTTGATGTAAGTTGACAAAAAATTATGATATGCTTATGTGTTTATGTTTATACTATATATGCCGTTTATGCTTGTTTAAATTATAAATATAATGAGATCAAGACGTTCTGATCTTGATTAGCTAAATTCTACTGTTGATGTTTATATTGCCTGTCTGTCAGTACTGTATTGTGTGCTTTGACTAGTTATTGAGAACTTATGGTATTGGCTTTGGTTTATTTTTTGGTGTTATTAAAGTCTGCCTCTTTAAGTTCTTTTGATTTGGAATTTTATTTTTATGCAAGTCAAACCTGATGGCACTTTTATCTTTCATTTGCAATGACAGTCTGAATACCTACGTAAAAGGTGGAAAGCAGAAACAAACCTATGTACATGAAATGGAACTTTTTGTTTTTATTGCACCAAAATGTTTTTCTTCTAGTATTAGAATCACTTTCTGAATAGGTATACATTAGTATGGACCATCTTACTGCTACTGTACTGCAGCATTTTAACATACAGAAAGCAACATTCATTGTATTTCTTATTACTTAGATTTAGTTATTACGTATTAGATGTAGCTTATTACTTCGATTAAAGCCTTGCCCTTTAGAAATCAGCCATATTTAATAGATAATTGCAGAAATCATTCAGCTGTCATTGTATTATGGAGACAGTAGCTGCCATTAGGAAGTCATTCAAAAGGCAAGAGTCAGTGCACTGCTGGGGAGCCACATCTTCCTGTTCCTTTGTTTCACTTCTTATACCGTCATGAGGTGAGACTTCACCTTGTAGCTTATATAATGATTTTCTTATATGTACTATACAGTATGTTATTTCTTCTGACATTTATTTTTAGGTCAAGAGACTTCATGACCATAGGAAATTATTAATTCATATATTTATTTAATTATGCAAAATAGTAATGTTCATTAGTAGCCTATCTTATTAATAGTTCATGTTGAAATGTATGAGCTAATCCTAAAACGAATAATTTATAAAAATGATTATTAGTGTTGTTAGAATAAAACAGAAATCGCTATTAGTATTGTTAGCTAATAAATCAATGCATCACAATTTGTGGATCAGTTCGGAGATTTTCCGAATGCATTGCGTTTCTTTCTGAAATCGACTCTGAGCTTATTTTTTTGTTTTTAACCACACACTCAAATGCTCTTTTGCGAGAGCACTTATGCGCTTTATGTCGCAAGATTAAGAAAACACTTGTAATTCGTTTAACTTTTAACTTAACTTTTTTAACTTTATGAATGATTATTTTATGTTAAAGTGTATGTAAGGAATTGGAAACAGGTAGAGCGTTTCTAAAGCATGCAGTGCCATCTGCTGATAAAAAGTAAGTTCAGAATCGATTTGAAAGAGAATCGCGACGTATTTTAGAATTGATGCCGAATCATTTCTCAATTCGTCAATCATCGATTTATTTTCCCAGCCCTATTGTTAGCCCATGTTAATTATTAGCAACGCGCAACTTCAAATAGCTTGCGAACCAGCTCACCCACAAAGACCTGTCAAGTCCTTTTGATGCCAACTTATAGTCTTTTACGTTCAATATAGTTTTGGTTTTGTCTTTTATTTTGGTTTGTTTTTATTTTGTTTTGTTTTTTTGTACGTTCTGCCTTGTATCCGTTAGTGTTTCTTTAACCAGTTTTCGAGACTAACTTGCCTCGTGTCTGTGTTCAATTGTAGGAGGCGAATTAGTTTTCCCAGTACTTGTAAAGGATCCCTTAGAGCTCCCCTCTGTAGCCACTCGTACACCCTCCATCCCCTTTCCCCCAACCCTCCGCCCCCACCTCACCATTATTGAGACCACCAAAGAGTCCCTGTCCATGGCCACTGAGGCGGGGGTACCTTGCTTGTCGGACCGAGGCAGCGATGATTGTGATGATGATGATGATGGCTTGATGATATCTGGGTATGGCTCTGGGGAAGCATACGACTCTAACCTGCCCCCTACTGATGATGAAGATTTTTACACCACCTTCTCCTTGGTAACAGATAAGACCTTGTCTTCGTCGACCTTTGAAGGTGGCTACAAAGCTCACGGGCCTAAGTGGGGATCCAAGGACTTTAGACCTAACAAAGTCTCCAATTCTGGTAGGACTACTACCACGTCTTTTTCCCCCAAGCTGAGCCGCTCCACAACCACGTCCACGCCACCCAAACTGCCCGCGGGCAAAATGAATCACAGGGAGCTAAAGCCCCAGCCCGACATAGTCTTGCTTCCATTGCCCACTTCCTATGAGGTAGACAACACAAAGCTGAAGAGCCCATTAATAACCTCCCCCATGTTCCGTAATGTACCCACAGCAATCCCCACGGAGCCGGGCATCAGGCGGGTTCCGGGGGCCTCCGAGGTGGTCCGTGAATCTAGCAGCACCACCGGAATGGTCGTCGGGATAGTTGCCGCTGCCGCTTTGTGCATCCTAATTCTGCTGTACGCCATGTATAAGTACAGAAACAGGGACGAGGGATCCTACCAAGTGGACGAGACCAGGAATTACATAACCAACTCGGCGCAGAGCAATGGAGCAGTCATGAAGGACAAGCAGCAGAGCGCAAAAAGCGGCAGCAAGAAACAGAAAAACAAGGACAAGGAGTACTACGTGTGAGAACGTCGCCCGTCACTTTGACCGAACTTTGAGCTGTTGGGCGCTGCGCCGAGAGAGGGCGACAGGAGCCGAACCCCGGCGCTGCGCCGAGAAGACAAACTCTGACGCGAACTGTACCATAAAGCACACTTACAACCGTAAGCATACCGCGAAGGTAAAATAGCAAACATTAGTGACCTTATTCCTCTATCTGGTCGGAGACGTTATCAGTGTAGAATATTCCACAGCTACATAATAATCCTAAGTGACTTTTAGAGGTATGTGAACCTTGGCGTAAATCTCGTTTTTCTTTTCTTTTGTAACTCTGTAAAAAAAAAAATGGAAAAAAAAAGTGGAGAACGTTTCAAGCATGTAAGAGACACATAGTGCTGACGTCCGTAACGAAAGTGGGACCCAAAAAATGTTGTTCACGTGAAAAAAAGAACTCCTGCCAACAAAATAAACAAATGAATAAATATATATATAAATATATATATAAATTCTATATATGAGAAATTTGTATTGTTTATATACATTACATGTGGTGTCTTATCATTTTTTGCTCTCTGCAAAAAGAAGAAAAACACGATGTAATGAACGAAGACCGGTCACCGAGGCTCTGACAGCACAGCACTGTTATGATTTCCAGCCGAAACTGATCATTCTAAGTGTACAACCAACTGTAATATTGCAAATGTGTGAGTTTCCAGAAAGACAGTGACGTTTCCTTGTCTCAGTAAAGCGACTGATTGTAGTGCATGCCATGCCATCCTTCGCTTCGATCACGTCTGCCCACCGGGCCGATCCGATCATCAGATAGACCTCTCGTCCCTCAAAGCGATTCGACAAGGGAACGGGCCGCAGAGTGGAACTTTTTCAACCGTATGTATGTTGGTCCATTTGCTCTCGTCTCTTTTTTATACAGCTGTCTGGTGCAGACTGGCGCAGTGCTATGATACTGTTAAAGGATGTCTATACGAAAATAAATCTAATGTGAAAAGTGTGAAAAAAAATCCTATCTGTTGTCACAGTCGACTGTGTCGAACGAGAAATTTGTTTACATATTTTATTACATGATAGCGGTTGTACTTTGTAGGTAGATGATGTACATACGAACCTAAGTTGTATTTTTTTTAGTAATTCTATTGTACAGAGAGATCATTTGATTGATTTATTCAGTGTGTTTCATGCTGAAAAATCCAACACTGTCAACTCATGTGAAGGAAAAATATATATATATATATATACAGTACACACACGTTTTTGTAAGGACAAGCAGAGAATATTGTTAGATTAGAGGTCTAATCTTTCTCGCAGATGTTTCTAAGTCTAAGCATGGATATTTGACTACTTGAAGCTGTCGATGAAATACAAGACACACTTCTTAATTGTACCAAGGTTTCCTTGTTATCAGTTGTTTTATTTATAGAAGAATCAAAGAAATATGTAATAAAGACAGACTAATATGGACATATATGGACATGCAGCTCAGCTAATTTACGCCGTGTGTTTCTTACCTTAATGTCTTAATACAAGTGGCCTGGACTGCAAGTAAGCCCTGTCGCAATGACGCAAACCTTTTGCCATTTTTGTTCTTATTCATATAGTTTTGCCATTTTTTATATGTTTGTTATTCACTGTACCATAAATACGATGTCAAGATGTGCCCATGTTATTTTTTTTGTAATCTTCATTTTCAGTTCAACCTCACATATGCTTTTAATATTTTTATTCACAACATCATAATCATGTAGCTTCACCTTACACAATACTTGGCGACGATCTATAATAAAACATTCCATGGAGGTTGATCATACATGGGTTGTCTGAATGTGCTCATATCTAAGTATGTGCATTTTTCTGTCATTCTTTGCGCTGAACATCACACTTTAATTTCCTGTTCTGTTGGGACCTTATTAATGTGTTCAAGAGATTTGAAATATGCCTTTCCTAGCATGCTTTTAATGGATTAATTGCCTCACTTTGTTTTTAGTGCAAGAAATGTGAGGTCGTCGTTTGCTATACAGATGAAAGACGACTGCGTTTCAGTAGCCAATCAGAAAGCAACAATTAAACAGACGCAGATTTATATAAAACCCTGTACCCACAATGACCTGTTAACAGCAAAGAGCAGAGATCTCTGTTAGTTACCAAGGCAACACATAGGTACAAATCAGAAGCTGTGACTTCTGCTGGGGTTTAATTGTTTCATTAGACATGGTAATTAAAGTATGCCTGACTATATAACAAGGACATCCAGAATGCTATTGTTTGAGAACGAATACAATGTTTGAAATCCTGACTGGGAACAAAAGCATCAACTTCTGTTTGCATGCAACATAAAAACGGACAGATATGACATCATGCATGTCTACAAATGGTAAGAAGGTGAAATTTTTAATCATTGAAACAAATGTGAACGTTTCATTGTTAATGTTTTCAGTTTTGTTGGATCTCCTAACATTGAGAGCTATTAGGAGCAACAAAGTGATCAGAAGTCGTTCATTTTCAGTGGCAATTTCCAGCTCCATGGGTTACAGTGGCCGTTTTAAAGAGATTTGAGTGTGTAGATGCAAAAACACTTGATAAAGTTTTATGCAAATGAGCAGCAACAACCCCAGTGGTCATTTTTAACTGATTCATTGTCAAAGCAAATTATATTTTACACTTAGTACATCTTAATTGTTTTTTTTGACTACTTGGTGTATATACAGGTCATCGCTGAAATCATCCAGCAATAAAAACACCTACTGTAATCTCCAAAAATAAAGTCACTATGAACAAGCATTTCTTTTTTTTCCCAGGTGCTGACCGTAAGTCCATATGTATAAAAAGAGCTGTTAAACCACATCCACCCATTCTTAAGATTTCCAGGTGGTGGAAGGAGCAGTGAAGGAGATTTGCAGGATGTTGCAAGCACTGGCAACAAACCAATTTTTCTTCTTCTTTTTAACAGCCGATGAATTTAGTAAGTGCCACTTTTGTGTGTACTGTGGTATTTTAGCATCTTTTTTTCACAACCCACCCACAATCCAATCTAACCAGGTGCAAAATGTGCTGAAATAGTGCTGTGTTAAATTTTCATTGTCGTTCATTTTGGAAATTAGGCTCACTGACAATACTCTACCACAATTAATGCATGCTTTCGTGGCCATGTTTGTATCGTTACTGAATTTGAATGATTTAGTGTAATTTTCCTAGTGAATTCCTCCCTGAGGTTTACTTTCATTTACTTTTTTGAACAAACTGCCCTACAAGATGACTATTTCCTCCAAAGAGGCTGTAAAATGTTGTACTTAAAAATCATTTACTGTGTGTCCAAAAAGGAGTATATACATAAATAATATATAATATTTTTAGATTTTTTTTTTTATTTATTACATATCAACACACATGCATTTATTTAATCAATCAATTATTGATCAGTTATAGGTAATTGTTATTTATTTTGTTATTTTAGACTCAATTTTGGCCAATTTTAGACTCTTTTGGCCAATTCTTTTGACCAGTCCAAAATTTTTGACCAATTTTATTACCTTTGCCCAGGAATGTCTAATATTCTTTTTAAACAGGCAGAGCACAGAAGTTGCTCTAAATAAAAGAGGAGCATGAAATGTACAATTTCGTAATGAACATCTTATTACATGGGTGGCTGGATTATTGAACCACGCTGACTGAGGAAAACCTTTTTCTGGGTAAAGAGAAAGTTAATTAAAATTCTACAAAGGCTTAAAATTCAATAATCCCTCCTCAACTTCCAGATAAGTTATGTTGATTGGGACCATTCATCAAAACAGACCTTTTCTGTGGTTGAAATTAGTCCTTCCTTTTCTGTAGAAAAGACCTTTGATTGGGAATCTAATCTAACTGCTTTTGCATTTTTCCGTTTAATTCTGTTGTCAGTATATGTGAAGCAATTGCAATGAATTTGCATGCTATATGAGTGGCTCGGCCATAAAATCTAATGATGACACCAGATTTTGATCGACTGCATCAATGGAAACCGAAAGAGCAGAACTACACCATGATTGCACTACATCATGCAGTAAATGTGTGAACATATTAACATCTTTATGAAGAGATTGACAGGTCATGATTGATTGGTGCTGGTGTTTCCTTGACAATGGGTTTCATTCACTAATAAGTGTGCTCTTTCTTACTTCACAGGAGTTTTTCTTGAGTTGTCTGTTAAATGATTACAGTGTTTATGTTGTGCAATTGTTATGTTAATCAGTATACTGCTCTGTAATGTTTATATTTTTACAAATCCAAAATCATGCACACCATTCTAGCAAACAAGAACATATAAACCATGCAAAATACAGCAAAATTGTTTTTGCAAGCAATATGTATTATAAATGATGGATTATGAGGGCCTCTTAAAACTTAAAAGTGATGCTAGCAACCCAAGCCAGTCATGCTGTGGGTCCAGGGTGATTAGTGACATGAAAATTTACAGCGCCAGCAGAATTCAGCTCACCTCTGGGGAGTCATGCACAGGCTGAACAACTATCATTGAGAAGAATGGGAATGCAAACAGATATATTTTTACGAGTATTATAGACCTCCCTGATGATATCCATAAAACATTGCATATGCTTCCTTTTTTGACATCCTGCACATGTCACCAGTACGGGGGGGAAAAAAAGCATTTACTTTTGAAACGAATGCATCACTGTAATGGTAGATAGAGATGTACACAAATACTCCATAACTCATAATATTGCCATTTATAACATCTAATAATAGGCTAACGGTAAGTCCATTTATTCTATAAAAATGGTTCAATCCAATAGTGAATTTATAGATGGTCTATTTTCACTCTCTAGAAATCTTCCTATTGTCCCTCAAATAAATAGGGGATCATCAAAACCATGCCATTCTAAAACTGTAGCAGGAACCTGATCCACAGAGACTGAGAGAGAGAGCGAGACTGGTAAAAGCCTTGATTCATTATTAATCTAAGCTGCAGAGCACTGGAGATCAGCCACTGCTTTACAGGAATACTAACACACCAGACTGGGACATTGCTGTGTCGGACTGAGGAGGATATACAGTATGCTTGTGCAAAATATGCATCATTGCCATCAGAGGATTAGCTTTTCTAAACTACTTCTATATAAGCTGCATATTTCAGCACAAACAGCAAATCATAAGAATGTGATTTTCTCTCTTTTCTCAGTTTTTTTCTTCTTCTTCTTCTTTTTTATTATTGCTATTTAATGTGATTTTTAGAGGTAAAAAAAAAAGTGTAAAGAAAGTGTAGACAATGAAAACTGGAGGGTAGTATAGTCTACTTAGTGTTTCTGTGGATGAGAGTATTATGTATGTGTGTGTAGTGTACATATTTGAGTGAATATCCATATCATTTAAAAGTAATATAAAGAGTAAGAACCATATATATATATGTGTGTGTGTGTGGGTGTGTGGGTGTGTGGGTGTGTGTGCAAAAGTCTTTTGCGGTAGTCAGTTGGAAATATTAGTTTACGTTTCCAAACATTATTTTTGTCATTAATTGTAATAATACAGTGATATTATTGTCTGCACAAGGAGTCTGACAACAGCCAGTGCTCCACACAGAGACCTTATCTGATCATCGTCCAGTCTGTCTGGACATGAAGTAACAGAACAAACTGAGACAGACTCAATCCAGAAGAACTGTGACAACGTCTCCAAGATAAAGAAACAAAAACCTATCTGGAAACCCACTGTGCTGTTCAAAGTTTTAGACACTAGTATAAAAATGATGTAAAATGAGGATGCTTTCAAAAATAATATCACAAATATATTTATTTATCAATTAACTTCTATTAACTAAATCAAATAAATATTTGGTATTACAGCTTTTGGTAAAACAGCTTCTGTTCC
>JAUMHR010000072.1:5147683-5162248 GCA_032361145.1 Enteromius fasciolatus | reverse complement strand
ACACTGATTGTAAGCCTAAACTTCACAAAAACTATAAACTGGTTCTTTAAATCTGATTGGCTAATCACAATGTTGTTGTTGTAATCACAAAGATGTTGACGCAGGGACATGCTGAACTCAGGTTCTGCAGATGGATGGGGGCACGAGCACAACATAAACAAGCCGCAATGCACAGCAAAATGAGTCCTATTCGTTGTGGTGATTTCTTTGTGTTGTGCACTACTGGGTCGTGGTACCTAAGAAATTAAACAGAACATAAATAAAATCTTGAATATTAAGGTGTGTAGACAGTTTTTGTTTATGTCTGCACCTGAACCCAACTTGAATCTAGTTTAGTGATCATACAGTACTTCATGACGTTTAGGTTCACCTCAGGTAAAGTAAGCTGGGTTTTTTACTCCAATTATACATCAATGAAAGAGATAGAAGCATGTCTAACCGCTCAATCCCTGATGATTTCGCAGAGAAACCATGTAGACCTGAAACACATGCCCTCGCTGATGAAGTCCTGGCACGTTTCGCCAGCCGTTGTATGAGCGATTCCAATTCCTCCTCAAATCCCTCGACTGTGCCCTCATGCAAATCAGGCAGATTAAGGCAAGATGTATGGACTTGCAAATGTATTCAAACAATCTTCCCTTAATGCCACAGATTTGCTGTAATACTCCCATATTTGTGTCTGACTTACAAGGACCGACAAATTGAAGGCACCGCGTGGCAGATTTGAATGGTTATTACCTCGCTGCGCATTCCATCAAAGAGCGCACTTATTGATTCGCGCTGCCAATGAGTGCCTCGGTTTCCTGCTACCTTGCAAACTAGTAGACGTTGCAGGTGGGAAGTGTTAGTTCTGGTTATCGGGTCCTGCAAACCCAAACAAACCTCCTGAGATGACAACTTTTTAGGCGATGAAGGGGGCAGCCGCCCCCCAGAGCGTATATACGATAAACCCCAGTGCAGTTTTTCATGTTACGTTACGTTCTGTCGATAGAAAAAAACATCCGGATGTGCTGGAATGAAAACCACCTCGCTTTGTTTCCTTGGCAACAAACACATGCAATATGTCTTTTGGAAGTGTGTTTTTAGGGCTGCGCGCAGACTCTCGTGGGAGATTTCAGAGGAACGCCAAGATAGATTTACTGAGTAAACGAAACAGCCTTTTGACTGCCAGCCTGATGTTTGCAGAGATTGTACGACGAAGGTCACGAGCATGCCAAACTCCATACAAACAACCACAGACAGCACAAATTGAATAATGACATTTGTTTGGTGTTTAGTTTAGTTTTTAATTTAATTTCCCCCGGTCTATGTCGGTGTAAAGGAGAGCGCGCGTTACCTCAGCTCCGGTAACCTGTGCGTAACCCTTGCAAAATAGATGAACTCTGTATGTCTGTCTGGCAAAAAGCTTCTTGTACACTTTCAGTCTCTCTTTTCCTGCAGTTGCATAGCAACACAGGCGAGCATGGGTGTGGTGACAGGGTGCAGGGAGGCAGTTGTGATTTCAAAAGGCTCACTCTTTGATTAAGAATAGGCCACAGACTCCATCAGGGCTTATAAATGGTGTGTAAACAAAGTTTACTCTGACAGGGATAACATACATCAAACTCAGCATATAAAGTGATATAAAACTGAGCTATAAGCCAAACAAAACCACTAGCTTATGATTTAGATGTTCATTCAGGTCATATATATCATTGTTTTACTTCATTCAAGTCTTGCATTTGCAAATGTGCAGTGTGTGAAGTTGGGAGGTCAGATCAATATAGAAATTGTGTCATGTTCCAGATACTCTCACTGTTGGAGTTTAGTCATGTGACATTCTGTAATGGATCAGTACATTAAGATGACATCAGCAGACAGTAGAGAAACAATGTATGGTTTGTAGAAGATTACAAAAGTTATCTTCTTCCTTGTTTTAATGTAGCAATTACACTTTCAAACAGTGAGATTTAAAGCCAGTAATATTTCATTTTATTTAGAAAGGTTTTGTTCAACAAGGATGCACAAAAGCAGAACTCTTTTTATTAATACTAGGAAGAAATGTTCAACTGTTTTATCAATAAATGTTTCTTGAGCACTAAATTAGCACATTAGAATGATTTACAGTATGTGAATCGCTGATCATGTGACACTGAAAACTGGAGTAAGATCTCATGGAAATTCAGTATCGCCTTTACAAGAATAAATTACATTCTAAAATATATTAAAACAGGAAATAGTTATATTAAATTCTAATAATATTTCACAATATTAATATTTTTACTGTATTTTATGGCCAACAAAATGCAGCCTTGGTAAGCATGAGAAACTTT
This sequence comes from Enteromius fasciolatus, assembly GCA_032361145.1. Taxonomy (NCBI): domain Eukaryota; kingdom Metazoa; phylum Chordata; class Actinopteri; order Cypriniformes; family Cyprinidae; genus Enteromius; species Enteromius fasciolatus. The sequence goes on along the minus strand of JAUMHR010000072.1, from coordinate 5,159,936 downwards.
TCAAAACATTAAAATATCTTGTTGATTCCAAACTTTTGAATGTTTATGTAGTTTATTCCTATAATAAAATTACATTTATATGTTTTTGATTCATAGTCCTCATTGCACACATATTATGATGAAGCAAGAGCATTTAGAAATGTCATGAGTAAACCGAAAAAACAAAGAAAACAAAAAATAATAATCTGAATCCAACACACAATGTCGTTAATTCTGTTTTAGGCAATTTTTTCCAATTTCCCTTCCTGTTAAACATGTTAAGTATTATATGGTTATTTTTTAGCAACAATGTCAACAGTGGATTTAGAGCTGCAAAAAACCATCATGCTAGTCCAGGATCACCTTTGCAACTTTTTTTTTTTTTTATTGCAACTGGAAGACAATACATCACAGAAACTTGATGGTAGGGTTGGATAAAAAAAAATAAAACAAAACAAAAACAATTCGAATTTGTCGTAGCAATGGACAAAGTGGTATTTACATTAATCGATAAAATTGTTGTCTTTGGCAATATGATTACAAGTCAAAGGAAATACAGAGTGCAGTTACGCCTCTATATTGACATATTAGCAGGGTGCACATGCCATCAGACCGAATATTTCATCACAAACCAAATGGATTCCGTTACTTTCATCTTAAACAACTCAAACACGTAACAGAATGGCAGTTAAAAGGAACCTTTCAACAAAAAGAAAGAAACAAACAAAACACAATGGGAAGAAAAAGAAACACTTCGCCTCCTATTAACATTTTTTGGCTGGGTCTTCTTGATGCTTTTTAACATGTTTCAGGTTCCTCCGAAAGAACTAGAAAGGAAAAGTTCCGTAGTGAGTGTTGTCTTTGAAGGAAGGCAGTGTATAAAGGACTCATAGCTCTCTCTGCCACTGGTTTCCCAGTTTGAAGCATATTGAATGGAAATGTGATAAGACAGATGTTTATAAAGACCAGCAGACAAGGTTATAATCAGGATTACTTTTCGTCAAGAAATGTCTAGCTTGGTTAGGGAAAGGCATGCCAACTGGAGACATCACATTAACACTCATGGGTCAGATATAACATTCAGCACGCTACAAAACATCGGGTCGAACCATTATCGTCATCGTCAGATGAACGGGGAAGGCAGTGTGGATTCATGAAACACAGCAATGCAGTGCGATATTAACAAATACGATGCGGAATATCTTATGCATGAGTACTTGACAGAAATGCTACAACTTATTGACATGTTTGAGACTGACATATCAAGTATGCATCGTCCGTTTTGCAGTGTATAGAGTCATTACAGGCTTTGGCACTGAATCCTTAAGTTCATTACTATATGTTAAAACAATAAAAGTGCAATTCGGTGAGGTCGTGAAAATATATACACTAGCGTTTGCACTGAGCTCTGGTATCACTTGTTTTTATTGTCTATAAGTGCTTAAATATATGCGTGGAGCCGTAAATAACTGTCGGACTGCCTGTACCGAGAACAACTGAATCAATACTGATGACTCCTGAAGAGTGCTACATGTAAATACAGGAATAAAATGAACTGAAATCCAAAGTCTCGTGGAACAAAATGGAAGACCCTGAATAAATCACAGACACGAACATCCGGATTACATATGGAAGTAAAGCAGGCATGAAGCCGGAAGGGGACTGACACTCACTACGAACTTCTCCTTGACGACACGGACATAGCGGGTAATCGTGGGTATTCGGGACGGCCGCTAGCGTGGACCGAGACGGCCCGGGCCAGAGTCCTCGTATTGCAGAGAGAGTTTCCCAACAGTCAGTGTTTGTCCCTGAAGAAGGTAATTGTTGAGATGCCTGCTTCAACACAAAGGCGATGAGGACGACAAATGGAAATCAAATCCGACAAAAACAACGAAAGAGACTAGGCCTATTGGCATAGAAATTAGAGGCGGTGCCTTAGTTCTCTAGGATCTATATTTATATGAAAATAATTCATGCTCCATGCTAAATACATTATTTACCTTACATGAACTTTGATTTTTTTAAAAAACGGTCTTCTTTTTCTTTACAGAACCCATGCAACACGATTTGGAAAATCCTGCTGGCTACATTGCTTAAATTAAGAAAGGAAAATGGTCTAGTGTTACTTTTATACAGTGTTTATCCTGACTGGATGAAATTGCTTATTACATCACGAGGGTTTCAAATAAAAAAATAAAAAGGTAAACAAATGAACAATTGAACAAACACAAAACAACTCCACAGTCATTATTGTCTGCTATTTAAATACAATTGGCAGGTATTGTAGCTTTAGCTCCAGGTTTTAATATTCATTGTGCCGAAGAAAGAGTATCACCATCCACTATAAGTTTAGATGGAAAATATCACTCGATTTGATTGCTTAGGAAAAAAACACGGGCAGTTTTTAGAGAATTATTGGTAAATGTATCACTTTTGACTTCAAAAACACTTTGACAAAAGCTTATGGCTTTACTCTCATCCCAGTGAACTATGATTGCCAAATGACAACTACAGACATGAGTGTTTTCCACAAGACGCTTTAACGGCCAGAGCATCGAGGGGAAGTGACATCACAGAAACTGCTTGAGGATTGTCTTTGGCACTGCCCTGTGCTTCTAAAACATCTTATATTACAGCAGAGATTATTATAACTATTAATCATCACTTAAACTGGAGAACTACTCTGGCTGCAGAACACAATTTCGTCATGTTTTTAAAGGATTGGTTTTCCCCAAAATTACAATTTTGACAATTTATTACAATTTATTCACGCATATGTCAGTCCAAACCCAAAGACCCATCTTTGGAACACAAATGAAGATATTTTTAATGAAATATGAGCGACTTCCTTCCCACTGAAAGTCTTTTCAACCAAAACTCTCAAGCTTTAAAACATCTCAAACACAATTAAGAACCTTGCTCGAGCTTCTATGACTGAATTTGAATGTTATAAATTGTTTGCTTAATTTCTGTATGTGAAAAAGAGCCTAAATCATCATAAAAAACAAGACTAGGGACAGAAATCTTTTAGATTTGAATGAACTTCGTTTGTATATAAAAAAAACTGTTCCAAAGATGAAGGAATGTCTTATGGATTTGAAATGATGACAGAATTTTCATTTTGGGGTGAACTTCAAGTTGTCTCTTTAACTATGACAATGGGGCAGGGCAATTTTAATCACTTTTCTCTCTCAGTCGAATGAAATGCTTTACTGAATATATTAAAAAAGGGAAGGCTATGGCTTCAATCTCCGTAGATTAAAAAAAAAGAAAGAAATCACAATAAAATGAACAAAAAGTGAACTAAAACAAGGAACCCTCAGTAAAATGTTACCTATAAAGATAGGAAAACAAAGTGATTGTTGATATTGCCACAAATCAGTAGAATTCACCTGATGTCCTGGAAAAAAATAGTAAATTCTATTCAAACTGATGTTTTTTTTCTCTTTATAATACAGTCAGTTCATTATTTTTGCTCTTTCTGCCCCTTTGCCGTCCGGTTGGTGATATTGTTCAAACAGGCCCTGACTCCTGCCAAATGAAGCAAGGACCCAGCCGCCTCCTTCATCTCTTCGTCATCACTTTCCGGAGGCTTCTCCGTGCGCCTCTTTTTTAGAGGAAGAGTGTCACTGGCCACTCTCTGCTTGACCTTTGTCAAATGTTGCCATTTCTTGTGCTGGGCCAGAGCGAGGGCGTCCACGGACCACTCCTTGGGCTCCTTCTTGATTTTGCTCTTGTCGTCCTCCTCGGCATCGCTGCTGGCCTCATTGGCGTGGAAGCTCACCTCGCTTCCATCGCAGAGAGCCTCTTCTTCAACATCCGAGCTGGAAGATTTGGCATAACTGTAGGTGTGGTCCTCCTTGGGGTCGCTGCTGACCAGCGGAGAGTTACGGGTTGGCTCAGCATCACTGGTTATTCTGTATCCGAGTACTGACCTAGTAACACAGACGAGAGATGCATTAGTGCAAGTGCACACATGCTGTTCCTGTTGTACTGTGTAAGCGCTGAGTAAAACAAATGATCTACATGCGCTTACTGTGTAATTATTTTGTGGAGCTGTTTGTAATTATACTACTATAGCAATTAATTATAATAATATGTAACATGGACACTCTATACTGATGTTTTGCAGTTTTTTGCACAGATGGCAACAAGCTCTGGAACACAAGAATAAATTCATCCCATTTGTTATTATATAAAGTGAGTAAATCTAAAACACAAAACCTGTCAAAAATTTGCCTAGGTAATATTTCACCTACAATTCATAGAAAAAAAGAAATAAACAATCATACATACATACACTACCATTCAACATACTGTAAAACAGTAATATTGTGAAATATTATTGCAATTTAAAATGATTGCTTTCTATTTTGGAGCGCAAGAAACATTTCTGTATCGTTATCAGAATGAAAAACGGCATAATTTCTTTTTTCTTAAATTTGTGTTACGCGGTGGTAAGCACTGCAGTCTACAAGCACCTCATTCTTAAATGTTAAAAACAATGAAACATTTGACACTTGAGCTTTGAAGCACCTCTTTAGTTGGCCAACAACATCATTAAAAAGCTAATTAACTGGTGGATTACAAAACTCCCCACTTTTGGCTAAAATAATATGATGAAAAATGGCAAATAAAGACAGTTGAGCTCTATTTATGCCTCTTACCCTCAGAAACAGTAATGAAGTGTCTTTTAAGTGATGCTTGTTTTGTGCTTCTGGTCACAGTTTATATAGCAGAACCTCTGAGTGACAAAGAACTTCCTGCCGCGCTTTGCAGAAACGCTAAAACTCCCTCTGTGGTTCGAAAAAGAGCTTTTCCACTTTCCATATGTGCATTTATGACTCATAAATTATAGCCATAGCACAGCAGGCTAAAGAAACTGCTTCAATAATTAATACCTAAATGCAGTGTCACTCATTTTAAAGAGGCAAAGAGGCTGTTTTACTCTTTGGGCTGTATGCAGCCTGTCACTGCACGATATGTGCATCATACAGCAACTGAGAGCCTGAGCAGACCCTGAGTGTGAGCATATGTATGGACAGAGGAGAACTGATCCTGAATGCTCTTTTCATAACAGAGGTAATCTAAGATATTTATATTTCAGGTCTAGGCTTTTGTTTAATGCTAACAAAATACTAAATCTAAGGGGAAACAAACCTGTCTGAGTTATATTTGCCTATACAAATTCCCTACAAAAGGAATAATTAACAAAATCTTAATAAGTAATTTTCATTGTTGTGTTATTATATACAGTGTGTGTGTTTGTATATATATATATATAAAACCATGTTCTAATTCTATAATTTTTGTGCACAACGCATCTTGCATTGAGTTGCAGCACAGCTTGGAATGCTTGATTGTGTGACCGGGGCAGACCCTGAGCCCATTTACCTTTAGCTGAGAGGACATTTCGTGTAGATTTTGCAGTGCACCGACAGTAGTGTGCTGTACCTGTGGGGCGGCCTGTTTCTGAGGCGTAGCTTATAAATGTTTCACGGCAAGACAGTCAGTCTGTGTGTTTGGCCATGCCATTAAAAAAACTTAGTGTTTGTGATCAATTATTCATGTCACATCATGCATGCAAGAGTGGGGCCTTAGCCCCCATAAGACTTTGCACTGATGTCTGCAATGACCTGGCTGCTATGATCTAATGAAATGCGAGGAACACAGAGAGAGTCGAAGAGAGAGATAAGATATGAGCCAAAGCACTGCAGTGTAAGCATGATTCTGATTGGCTGATAAACCTGTCAATCATGTCATGAGTCAGGAAATGGGCTGAAAGTGACCTGAGGGATGGGACTGACCTGACAGCGGCTGTCCTGCTGACAATGGGGTTGATGGGAAGGGGTCGGATTCCTGGGAAGAGGCCCTGGCTCATCATTCGAGCTCCGTTCTGGATCACTCCCTGAGGAACTGAGGAGAGAACACAGATAATGTACATGAATGCAAATGCTACCTGAAAGCATATGGGAGCAAAAACGCACAGTCTTGCTACAGTATATATTCAAAAGTGTTTAAGCATTTAGAAATCAGTCTAAAATGGAAAGAACTGTCTGAAATAACCATTTTAAATCTGTTAAGGCTTTTTCAACTTTTTTTTCAAAGTTTTCAACTATCACTCCTAAATGATATGTAAAAACAAACAATGGTCGGTTTATTAGCACGTCAGACAGTGGGTCTCTTCCTAAATGGGTAAACCAACAACCTTTAACACAACCTGCAAATTACCATAATAGATAAATAACTAGACATATATAAGTGGGAAGGTCTAAACTCCACCTCTTGAGCTGCGGTTATGTGTTGCCAGATGTTGAGAGGGTCAGTTAGCAGTACAAATTTGATGTTGTTATGGACCACAACATAGTGCTCGTTGACTTAAGCAGCACTATACTTTTTCTGTGTTCAAAATTTGCAAAATGTACTGTATATAACGAGTGAGGACTTCATGAATTCATCTTCCAACCCAAATTTTTGTCTTATACTGAATCCCCACAGTACACTTATAATAAGTGCTTATATTTAAACTATTGTAGGCTGTTCGGTCATCACCTACAGTCTATGGTCATAACCGCTGTTGGGTAACGCATACCTGCGTGAATCACCATAGACATAAACTTGGAGAAGTAGCTCCAGTTAAAATGTTATCGTGCGGGACAGATGAAATTTTGTTTATTACTAGAACACCAAGAGTTACATCCTGTAGTGCTGCTTTAAAAGCAGGGCACGCACATTAGACAGGATCCACAGCTAGATGAATTAGTATAGAAGGACCATGATTTAAAAACAACCAATATTTTGTTTCACAAAATACTAAAATTGTCGTAAATTATGGGATTTTTTTCATTATTGATCGTACATCATATAGAGGTCTAAATTACTGCACAAACATGATAATTATCGTACGTCTGGCAACACTAGAACAACATGAGGGTGAATAATTAATGACAGAATTTTCATTTTTGGGTGAACTAACCCATAACATTTTTGAATGCAGATTATTTTTGCCAGGTCTCATAAATCGTACACAATTTTCCAAGGAAGTGGTCTATTATTTGATTGCATGTGTTGTTAATAAAATGCTAAAAATGATACACATTTTACCAAATATTTATTATACAATATAATACATATGTATTATTCTTTATTAGGCCTTTTTCATGTAGGTCATACTCGGCATCCAAAAAACTTTCATGCATCTCAGTTATGTGCATCAGTGCCGCATCCTCTTATAATGAGGGTTAACCAGGGTTAACCACAATTTTGGCGCTGCAGTCAAACAGACCTAATAGCCGCTGCCCTTCTCTCCGTCCAAGTACGGGGCAACATATAGCTCCATCTGGACAACGAACCTGGACTGGTAGCAGATGGCGAACACAAAAAAGGACAAAATAACCATCCATTCAGAATCTAGCACACTGATCTGGCCATTAGACAGGAGCATTGTTGCCTAGGCAACCGGTCCCCCTATGTATGCCATAGTCAAAGAACTCAACTAGGTGACAGCGAGATGCGGCTGCGAAGCCGAAAGGAACATCTGGGCTGGCTGGGTGCCCTCTTCACCCGCCTCTCCACCCTGAGGGAACACGCTGCCATAACAAGGTGAAGCGATGCCCTGTGACAGAGGCCATCCCAGCTAACCGAGTGCACAATGAGAATTGACAGAGATGTGCGGCTCTCCACCAATTAGCGTGGATGGGCTAGCAAACTGAATGGCTAATGATCTCGCCCCATTGTAGGCGGTTCATGTCGAGCCATCCATCCAGGCATCAGAAACAACAGCAGGACACAAAAGCAAAGCGCATTCACAGTGCAGCCACATCAGGAAGGAAGCCAGTGAGGCTTTTGTGCCTGGGGATGTTCCCTCTTTTATGTGGATGAGAGCTGTTAAACAAAGGCGAAAAAAAGTGTTCGCTGGCTCAATAGAAAAGAAATCCAGATCTGCGATGGCAATGAATGTGCCATTGACCGAGATTTTCTATGTGGCATTATGCGCGGATAATGCTGCGTTTAACAGCAGGTAATAAATAAAGTACCGAGGACGGTGACTTCCAGGAAGCTGGGCACACACGTGAGCTGTGCAAACATCAGCAGAGATTCGGCGGCGTGATGCCCATGGGAAGGTGTCCTGGTGCTCTCACAGGGCCACTGCAGAGGCAGTCAGCGCACAAATGCTATCAGACTGTTCATTCGTTCTCTCTCTCTCTCGGCCTTCCTCTCAAGCGTATTAATGTTGGTGGCAGATGGCCATGGAAACAGCGGCCCTAATGCACAATACTGTGTTGAAAAGTCAGTTTCTCTCTAATTCTCTCTTTAATAACTGTATTCTAACAGGGGACAGTTAAGTTGGGTATCAGTGTAATGTTTTTTCCCACTAAAAAAAAACTCAAACCGGTCTTGTAAATCCATTTTTCTACCTCGCAAACATCAAACTTTGATGTCAATTTTGAAATCACTATATTAAATCCATATAATATATTGTGTTACTTGAAATTTAAAAAAAGTTTAAATTAAGTAAAATATGTTTAAAAACTTTTAAAAATTTAATACATTTTTTTTATTTTCATTTTGTCTAACTGAAATAAATTAAATAAAACCTACAGACAAAAAAGAAAAAAATATATATATTTAAAATATTAATAAAAATTAATAGTATCTCATTGTTCCTAATATGATGTTCCTAAGCTGATTTAATTATGATAATTAATTTTGACAAAGTTAGAGTTGACAAAATTGCAAAAATGTAAAAAAAAAAAAAAAAAAGGGAATTAGTGCAAACCAATCAATCAAGTAAAACATTGAAACAAACTATATATAAATAAAAAAATATAAATAAAATAAAATGTTTGGTTGGAAATAGTTGTTTGCAAACGTAAATGAAAAGTATTCAAGTCTTCAGAACCAGCCTTGCCATATTTGACCACCAGGGGGACTCATTTACAACAAAGCAGGCATCTAAGGAAACACAAACTTCCATATTACCTTATCAAAGTACAAAAAAAATACATTAAAGTTCATTCTACACAATAATACTCCCTCATCACTCAATACTTTTTTTTTTTTGCAACAAAAGGGTGACTAAATGAAGCCTGTATTTTTATTTTTGTGTGAACTACCCCTTTAATACATGATTTACAACTCCTTCACATGAAATTTCACAGCAGTCAATCTGTAGATGAGCCGTCCTGACAGGACTCCTCCTTGGGCAAGCTACACATTCACTAAGAAGTACCTTAAAAACGCTGCTTATACAAAGAGTTTCAGGGCGAGAGTGCTTTTGGCCATTGTTTTCTCACAATACAGCTGGGGGCTGCGTGATTCGTACATTCGGGCCTATGACACGCACCAGTGCTTCTGTAGAGCGAGCGCTTCTTTACTCACAAAAGCCAAACAGCAGGGACTCCACATCCTCTCAAGAATCAGCCTCCGCACATGGGCTCTATGGCCACTGGGCTTCTTTCTGTATAAACACCAGTGAAGGAGGAGGAGGTGTACTGAAGGAGCTTTTGTATTCAGCTGGCACACTTCAGTATGAACAAGTTCAAGTAAGCAAGGTCAGAGGCCATATAGAATGACCGACTAAAAGCTTGACTTGTATCTGAGTTTGATATAGTGAGAAAATCCTCAGCTTTATGGCTATAAAATACCGGCAACACAATAGACACCGATCCAAAAACAACAGTGTTTATTTGTGCATTAATATCGATCCAGCATGATAATCTGAGAGGATTTTCAATAAAAAATAGAATAAAAAGTCAATTTTTCTTTTAAAGGGAAAGTTCAACGTTGAACATTTTGTCAGCATTTACTCACACTCATGTAGTTCCAAACCTGCACGAGTTTCTTTCTTATGTTGAACATAAAATAATGCTGGTTATCAAACAGTTGATGGTTTCCATTGACTTCTATAGTATTTATTTCCTTACTATATAAGTCAATGGAGACCATCAACTGTTCCACTTCTCAAAATTCTTTAAAACATCATCTTTTTTTTTTGGAACAACATGAGGGTGAGTAAACGATGGCAACATTTTAAATTTTGGGTGAACTTTGGTAAAAGCTATGATGTCATCATCTCAGACACACTACCATGTTCCTAATAATACAAATTCTGTCATCATTTACTCACCCCCACCCTCCAAATATGACTTTCTATAATGTGTGGAACACAAAAGGATGTTTTGAAGGATGATCACTTTGCTCCTTTTTGTAATGAAAAAAACAAAAACAACAACAACAACAACACAAAAGCAATAAAAGCAATCCACTTTAGTATTTGAGGTATTTGTCCTAAAACAAATATTTTGAAATATATATAATAAATATTTTTAAAATTAATTCTAAAAATAACTCGTTTAAATGATTGCCATTTAAAAAAAAAAAAAAAAAAAAACATCGCAGCCACAAAAATGACCAAAAAAGGCAGGTATTCTGAAGCCAAAATGCAACGATTTGTGTCTTCATTTTCTTTTTTGCTGGTGCTGAACTCATTTGGGAGCCATATGGAAATCTCTCATTCCAAGACTAAAAACTGAGCCAAACATATATCGCCTGATTTAAAATCAGCTCTAGGAATGTCTGCACCATAAATATCCAATTCAAGGAGTAAAAAAGAATCTAGATTAACACCAGCAGGACTTAATGGTGACTACAGCTTTGCAGAAATGTGCCCGAGAAACAAGCATTTACATGCTCATTTAATCTAATACTGCATCCGCTGGAATCACTCCTCCGGGGTATAATGAGCGAGACACAGTGAGAAAAGAGATAAAGACAGATAAACACACAGACAGACACTGAAAGGAAGGGGAAAGGCGATGAGAAATGCAGATGACAAATTCCCTGTACTGTAAACTTGGCACCTGCTGTTGTGCAATAAAGCCCGTGCATTTAGCTTAATTCTTTTCCCAGACGAACTATAGGAAGTATATTGGATTTGAGGGGATCGGTTTTCAGCTCGAATATTTGCAGCGTGATAAATGTCAGCATTAGCCGGAATTAAAAGGAAGGAGCAGTCAAGTGATACACTGCTATCTTGAGGCATTGAGGCAGGAATAGCGGTGCAAAACGATGCCGGCGTCTTAAACAATTCTCCTACACGCTACAGAGAGCACTAGGCTGTGCTGATGGATTCCCGGGTTGCTATGAGAAGTCCTTCTGCCTTTCACAGGCAAATAAAAGCCCCGATACACACCGGCGAGATGGGTAGCGTATACATCACACGCGTAAAGTCTTGAGAGACAGAAACCCAGTTCAATAGCAGATGCCTTTTTGTTCAAGGAGCCACATCGACTGCCACGCCACAGAACCGAATCCAAACAAAACGTCGTTTAAGGATATCATTTAAGGAGGAGTTGCTGTTAGTACACTGGCAGAGATCGAAGGGCCTTTTGTAGGTCACAGAGTGACAAGGGACCTCCTTAGGGACTAATCTTCTGCTCGCTGCTTCACAACTATTTACCAGGCTGCCATGGCAACCCAGACCGACATCCGTGTGTTGGCATTTCGCTCAGATCCCGCCTCTCGCCCCGGTGACCAGGAGCAAGGTCAGGCCGCAAAGACAAACAGCGCACGGGTCTCGCCATTACGCTCCCGCTGACAGAAAGCAGATGCGAGCAAACGAACGCTCTTTTTAAGTCAGCGCCGGCTGCGTAAAACAGAGGCGGGCGGGATGCCAGCGCATGTTTTGAAGGCTCGGCGTGAGCTCTCCTTTGATTCTTCACACAAATGAACATGTTGAAGTGCTTGAAGAATATCTATTATTCACAGGGTGGAGACCCGGCGTTCATTTAAGTGCGAGGCTCTGATGAGACGCAAATTTAATGGCGCCTCACATCGCGTCAGGGCCCTGGGGTTAAGCATTTTTAAGTGGCAGGTCTTCAAACACAACCAGCGTTTTTACAAATAAACCTGTAGTTGAGGTCAAGTTGAGATATACAAGTTTGAAAACAAAACGCTGTGCTGGGTCTCACTCTTAAAGGGATAGTCTACACGAAAATAGAAATTTTGTCTCCCACATGCTGTTCCAAAGCTGTATGCTTTTGTCTCTTCTGTTAAACACGAAATTAAATATTCTGAAAAATTCTGGTAAAAAAAAAAAAACATTTGCGGGTAGCCATTGACTTCCATAGTCAATTTTAAATAGTTTCCATACAATGCAAGTCGGTGAGATCCAGAATTTTGGTATACTATGCTTATATACTATGCTTATATAGTATACTATGCGTATACTATACTAAGTTTCTAAAAGAGTGTTTCAGTAACACAATCAGTA
>JAUMHR010000072.1:5101064-5117154 GCA_032361145.1 Enteromius fasciolatus | reverse complement strand
GTGCATGTCTCTTTAAATGCAAATGAGCTGCTAATCCCCGTTCTCTTTTCATGAATAGCAGGTACCTCACATACTCTGCCAAAAAACATCTGTTTGGTTTTGATTATCATGTCTATCTCACTGAAATCATTATTTTTAAACCATATTATTAGTTAAAACTTCTGACACAGTCTAAACGCACACATCAAAAGCATGCTCAAACAAAACGGCTGTCGCGTGGCATGTAAATCTAAAAATTCTCTTTCATGTCATATTGCATTTAAAATGTCAAATACACATACTTTGTTAAAAAAATTATAAGTTACAAAAAACAGTTGGTGAAGGTTATCAGCTGGGGGAAAAAATGCATGTTTGTATTAGATCTGCGTATTAAGCAATGTCAGCGTAATATACAGTACCTAACCTATATACTGCTGTCTATGCTAATAATTTGACCCAAACAAAACAAAATCAGAAAATCACTCACTGCTCTAGAATTAATCATTTCTGTCGCTCTAATAAGAAGACATTTCCTGCTTGAATTCTGAATTTTAACATTAAAAAATGACAGATTGTGTGTGGCTCACGCAGGGCGGAGTCTCTGCTAATACAGCAGTGTCAGTCAATAGCCGTGGGCGGGGCCTGTACAAAGTGATGTCACATTGCACAGATTTTGCAAATGTGTTGTTCAAAGACACTGCTTATGATTTAAGGGAATTATTTTTATTTTATTTTTTTCATTTTAGGGTGGTTATGTATAAGGGTCGGTGATTATGTTCAAAAAACATGTAAAAATGTATTTCGGGCCAATAATATTAGACAGAAGCTTTGGGTTTAGAACTTCTTGTGAGTACATCAAAATATTCTATTTTAAAAATGATGCCCTAAGTTAACTTCTCCATGCTTTTCCTTCTATAAATTAAATCACTTCCTCCCTCCACAGTGAATAAGGACACATAACTATCCACAGGGATTGATGATGACATCACCAGAAGAGACTATGCATTCATCCCATCTGTCAACCTGATGAACAAACTGAAAAAGAGCTGAAACCCTTAACTTACTACTCTCAGAATCAAATCAAATCTCCTCGCTATTGCTGTGATTACAAAAACAGCAAAGATGAAAGAGTTATGCGTTAAAAAAATGAGCAGAAAAGAGGAGTGTGTCAGTCTATGACTCAGCTGATTCGTGTGAACCCTAGGAATGCTATAAAAAGCTTTATTCAGCTTCCTGGAGCCGCAGTGGCCAGATAAACACTTTATTACACACTGCTACACGCAGATTCACCATCTGGCCTGAGAGAGAGAGGAAGCCGAGCCTGTGTGTGCCCAACACTACTATGCTATCTTTGCTACCTTATTCACACACACGTCTTACACCAGGGCCGTCCGAACAATTTGAAATTTGAGGGCGGAACATAGTATAAACAACTTAAAAATATTAATTAGATGAGGTAAAGTTCGTTCAATAAGAGTAACAGATTTGCTAAAAAATATCTGCTGAAATAAGTACCTCCTGTGTCAAGTAAGTGCTGTATTAGATTAATTAGATTTTAGAGGCTGCAAAGTTCTTTGGAGATTAAAAAAAAAATCTTAATGTTCCAAATTTTAATGTTATAAAGATCAGATCTCTGAATCGGTATCATCTGTTAAAACGAAACCATTTAATCTCTCCTGAGATCTTGGAAAAATCTTGAGATTTAAAATTTTGCCATTAATCCCCCCATGTCGTTCCAAAGCTGTAAAGCTTCGTTCGTCTTCGGAAAACAATTCAAGATATTTTTAATGAGGCTTGTGACTGTCCCATTGACTGTCAAGGTGCAAAAAAAGTATGAAAGACATTGTCTAAATGCTCCTTCTGTCATCAGTGGTTCAACTATAATATTCTGAAGTTATGACAACACTTCATTTTGGGCAGCATCTGGTGAACACACATTACGTATGTGTATTTATGCTTTGATTTGTACAAACAGTGTATCTTTCCATTGCGTCTAACACAGAACTGCATACACAATGTGTAATTACTAGGGCCGGGACTTTAATGCGTTAATTTAAATTAATTAATTACACAAAAATAACGCGTAAAATTTTTTAACGCATTTTAATCGCACTTATTATTGCACCGCGGAACGTTTATCACTGGATGAGTTTTGGCGGGCCGATTACACTGGAGCACCAACTAGCGTTTCTAATGTTCTGAATGTACTTGAAAGTAGGGATGCACCGATCCAGATCGGCCGACATGTTTGCACGTTTTGTCAGTAAACCCGGTCCTGTAATCAGCGGTAAATGCCATCAGGTGCGTGATTTCACATTGAGCCGTATATATTACACACAGTCGTTGTTCACTGATGAGCTGCGCAATTCCACGCTGATAATGAATGGTTCTGCACAGCTCGTCAGTGAACAACAACTGTGTGTAGTATATACAGCTCAATGTGAAATCATGCACGGCACAATATTGGTCTGTTGGACTTGGATGAACAAAAATTAACAATATTTTGCTGCTTAAACCTATGTATTCGGTCATTATTCAATGGTATACTAAAATCCATATGAAAAAACTTCTCACTGTTCTCGGGTCAAATATTTATATGTGAATAAAATGCGATTAATTTCGATTAATTAATTACAAAGCCTTTAATTAATTAGATAATTTTTTTTAATCGAGTCCCGGCCCTAGTAATTACAGTACTGAATCTTTGAATAATTCATTATTTTTGTAAAAAAAAAACATGTACAAAATGTATTCCTGTAGCTTCATAATATTACGGTTGAACCGCTGATGGCAAAATGGCGCATTTCATATTTTTATGCATCTTGACAGTGGCAATTTTATATCTTAAATTGTGTTCAGAAGATAAAAAGGTTTGGAACAACTTGGGAGTAAGTGATTAATGACAAAACGTTCATTTTGAGGTGGAGTAACACCAAACCAAGGCTATGGCATTAGGCTGCAAAACCTTTTCTGATTCTAATTGGAAAGTTTATTTTAAAGAGTGTGTCTTTAAAAATAGTATTGCGAGGTTGTTATAGGATGTTGTTTTGAAGAGGTGTAGGCTAGGGGGACTGTCCTCTGTGATCTCCTCTTCCCACAGGGCTTCCACGTCTTTGAACACCTGGTGCTAATAACCAACCCAGTGCTGTTCCCACACAACATTATCAGCGGAACACAACAGACTCAATTCAGAAGGGGAATTCGCTAAGAATGAACTGCACCCACTGATATCGTCATTTATTTGCACATGCTGTCTGTGCTGTTTTAGCGTGAGATTCGCTAAAGGAATTATGCAAATCAGTTAAGGGCACAAACACAGCCAAAAAATGACTCCGGAATGCAATTTGCACAACACTATTCCATGAGTTTTAGGATGGCTCTGAGCACTACGCCCTTTGAAATGCTATAAATCTCTTGATAGTCCCATACACATTTTTTTTTTGACTGAAAATGGCCCAAAATTGCACTATACCATTACAAACTTACTGAAAATATATGTGTGAAAGTATACTTTTTTCAAAGCTGTTGATTGTTAAAAATCATACAATGTGATTTCTGGATTTTTCTTTTTAGATTCTGTCTCTCACAGTGGAAATGCACCTATGCTGATAATTGTAGACCCCTCAATGATTTCTAAGTAAGAGAACTTGCAAAATCACAGGGTGATCAAATACTTATTGTCCTCACTGTATATATATATATATATATATAATCATTGATGATAACAGCTCACTCAACTGGTAACTTGTAGCCAAATACTTCTAACTTGTGTGATCTATAATAATCCAAATGATAATGCATGTACCTGATACCTGAAAGCGGTTATTCAATAAGACTGATTTACCAGGTGCAGAGGTTTAGAAAATCTTTCAGATATAATCAGAAACCTTAGAATAAAATAACACCAATTATCATTCCTCTCAAAAAGCCTCTCATCAGGTATGTGATGATTTTCACTCAGTATTCTGTGCAGTTTGGCCAACAGTGCAATTTCACCTCCTGCACACAAGCATTTTGGGAGAAAAAGAAACAACCTTATTCAGCATTTGTTTGTCGAGCTGTGAGATTTCTGCCTTGATGAGGCAGCAATGTGCCGCTGAAGGGAGAAATGCAGGCCGTCGTGACAAAACCCTATCCAAAAACATCTGAGCGCGGCTCCCTTCTTCGCCTCATTCCTTAATCATCTCGCCATGCTTGAGCAACACCTGAAACACAGCCGATCTCTCTCACTAGAGCTGTCTGCTTTAATTCAATCTCTTTAAAAGCATCCATCTCCATTTTCCCTTTCTAGCCTCTGAGCTGGCCGTCCATTTGTTCCATATCCTTTGTTAAGGATGATATGCCAGTTCGAGTTTTACAGTAAAGCAATTATTTTGTCTTGCACAGTCGAGTGGCTGGGAGCACGCAGACCTGTTAGCCGGATCAAAATGAAATGGAGCGGCGAGGGAGCCGCTTGGAACCCAACGCCGGGTCTCGCTCTGACAGCTCCGCTCAGATCGCTGCAGCCTGTGGGTCCCACTGCTAACCGATACCAACAGGGACAAGAGCGCAACACACAGAGAGAGAGAGAGAGGGTGAAGTTTAAGGATCAATGTGTCCAGTGGGCCGATTGCCTACCTTTGATATGCCTGAGGAGAGGTGGGAGGCGTGGTGAACACCTGGGAATATGGATGATAAGGCGTCTTCTTCAGCGCCTGGATGAGATTCTGTCTGTATTCTGGGTCTATGCACCACAGGGAGCCCTTCCCGATACTCTGTGGAGGAGGAAGAGGAGTATATAGTCAGGACAGAAAATGAAAAATCATCTAAACGTCTCAAAAGACTACAATAAAAACCATCTTGTGTACTAGGTTTTTTTTTACCTTGTCCCTCAGATTAATTGCCTGTTGTTCTGGTGTTTGGATTTCAATGTATGGATTGTATCTATGTACATCCATTATTGAGCTGCATCCCTTTGTTGTGTTAATTTCCTTCACACCCCAAACGCCAGATCATCAAGGAGGAATGAAATCATGAATATTCAATGATGGATAGCTTACAAATATTTTTTCTGTCTCTTGGAAATGGGCAATCCTAAGATGTTTCCAGGCTTATAATTAATATTTAATACTAATATTTATCATATTTATCATTATATTTAATTACGTATTCAATAATTCAAGAATAAGTAGATAACAGTTGTACAAGCTAGAGCCCGACCGATAAAGGATTTTGAAGGCCGATACTGATAAGAATATTAAATAGCTTTAAAATCCGATATTCCGATATATCGGCCGTTTTTTTTTTTTTTTCAGAAACAAAACATTAACAGATTTCCTTAACATTAGTTATTTATGAGTTTTAACTAACATAATATGATAATGCATTTTAAAAAGAAACTTGTTTCTTTTATTGTCACAACAGAACAGAGGAACATCAAAAAATATTAAAGTTCTGATAAATAAAATGTATAAAAATACAAACCTAAGATATGAAACGTAAAGTCCGATGAACAAAAACACAAAAACAACAACAACCAAATCAAAGTTACTAGTTTTAAAAGACTTTGTAAGCTCCATAAAAATAACTTTGAATAGGACTGTATATAACCTCATAACAGTATATGAGGTAGTGTACTGAATCAGTCAATCCTCAGTAGCTCCAGTCCAGAAGAGGCAGGTTTTAGTACAAGAATAGTTATTTTTAGTTGAGTATTCACTGAAATATTATTGTCACAATGGAACAAAGGAACATCAAAATATATTAAAGTTCTGTTAAATAAAATGTTAAAAATAGAAACTTTAGATATGAAACTTTAAAGTCATTTAAAGAAAACACAATAACAAAAACAACCAAATCAAAGTTACCAGTAAGGGTGTTTTGTCCATTTTATTTTATTTTTGAAATATTAATTTAACGGCCAATATAAATGCTGATAGTTTGGAAAATGCCTAATATCGGCCTGCCGATAAATCGGTTGGGCTGTAGTATAAGCACTTTACAAGTGAACAGGGAAAGCACTGTTTAGAGACATACGAAGGAGTGTTCACATTTCCTGTCACTTTGTGGCTGCAAATCACATTAAACACACACACTTTTCTTACTTAACAGCAAAACGTCACTTTGGAAGTGATATCAGGGGAAAATTACTTGAGCTCATTAGTACAGACTACAATCAGTGTCATGTTACTAAGCCCCATATTTCAGCTCAAGTTAGCCCTATACTGTCAGAGATTTACACAATCAGCAAACCACAGTGACAGAACAAAGTGTAGACTATCACAGTGCTTTAGTAGAGTCAAAGTCGTTTCCTTTCACTCAGGCTCTTCAAAGAGACGGACAGCATGTGCTGTTTTGTTAGACAGACTGTGTTCTCAATGAATCAATAGTCATGACCTTCAGTTAACTGACAGAGTGTCATACTGTGTGCCCTGAGGTAATACACACGTGTCACGTGTTCAAACTTTGCTAAACTAACAAACCAGACATAGCTTTTGCGGGAGGTATCATTTTTGTTAACGAACACCCCTGTAATCTGCTGTTAATCACTAATTGAGTGTTTTTCGAAGGGGCAAACTGTAGCAAAAAGCTGCCATTTTTTGCAGCTTGAATACTAGATTTCCCCGGAATAGGGCTAAGAAACGATAACACACTCTATTGATTGCAGCAAACCCCAGAGCGAGTGCTCGGCTCTTTACCCACAGTATTTGGCTTCATTGGAAAGATTTGTACCAGCGCAAGTCAAACAATTCAAACCCTTGGAGTGTTTTAGCAAACAAAATAAACAGCACATTTATTGGACTCGCAATTCATTTACACTCATGTCTCGATGATTTAAAGCTTGACCAGTAAAATCTGAGGTACAACAGCAACGATAAAATATCTACTGGTTAAATAAATAAAGAATGAAAAATAATATAAATAGTAACAAAATCTAGTGCAAATTACAGTAACTAATAATTACAATTTATATTTGACTATTTCTATTTATAATTTGCATTATAATTATATATAATTATTCCAGTAAATAATTGAACAGTAGTCCTGTGGAGTGTTGTATCATGCCATGTAATATTTTTCTGGAGGGAAAGGTCTTCCTAGCAAAAAAATCCATTTTCTTCTGAAAGCAGCGAATGCATTTATTCTTAGCACAAACTGACATTCTGCACCTAATTAAGCTGTCAACTTTCCATCAGTGTGTTTTAAAACGATACCTGGACCAACCACAACGATGAATTGCACCATGAAATTCAATCCTTAAATGGTCTGTCCGTTAGATGCTCTGATGGAAATGAAAAATAGGGGAGTTAAAAGAAATGAACAGGATGGAAGCAATGAAAAGAAAAAGAAAAATGAAGCAAGGCAAAACATAGCAACTTGTAAAGAAAAATAAATTACACAGAAGCACTGAAACCACACACAAAAAATAATATTATCAATTAATAGCATTATTAATAATATTCATATTATTACTGTAGGGACATGAAAAAAGTGTGCTACATTTTTCTTCTTCAAATATTACCTCAAATAACTTGTGTACTGGCCTTTTTGTCTCTTGGGAACAGAACTGATCTTGGGAACTGATGTATTTGAGTACTATGTGTACGTTCAGACACAATAAAGCTTCCGGCAGGGACACGTCCGTCTTTAAAGGGTGTGATATGTGATCCTGAGAGCATCAGATTATTCATATATGCTCTGTGGAAAAGAGGCTGCACTGGTCTATCCTTCCAAATGTTCCGTAATCAGGAGAAATCAATAGGTTTCAGAGCACTTTGCCTCAGATTTATCTCCATCTCCTGACAGCTGCTGTGTCCGTCTGAAGGCCAGCTCAATGGCACCAGCCAATAGAGTCTCCAATCAGAGAAAGGGGGTGAAAAACGGAAAGGAGAGCCAGGGAAAAGGGGGGAAAGCACTTGGATTACACCGGTCTCCTAGGCAACAGGCAATGGTGGAGTATATAAAGACTGTTTGATAGTCTTGGCAGAGAGATCTTTCATTCTCCCTAAGAAGCACGGGCCTCTGAAGATGCTATATTCCATTATAAGCAGTAAAGTTAATCCTATCAGTTCCTGAGCAAAACGAAAGACCTGCTATTATGAAGCACTCCCCCTCCCCTCAACCCGACTGTCCAGAGTTCCCCCTTTTATGCTCACAACTTTAAACATGTGAAAAAAGAACAGTGGGGAAATATTTAATAATATTATCTTTATAAGACTTTACACTGCCCATTAAACTCTGCAAAACTACAAAAAACACCTGTTTCTTTCTTTCTTTCTTTCTTTCTTTCTTTCTTTCTTTCCTATGACTGTTATAAGTGTGACCCTATCCTACTAACATTTTCTAATCAGTGTTATATTAATATTTGAATCAAAATGACTATTCGTTTTAAGTATTTAATATTTTATTTTATTAATATGAAAATATTAAATATAATATGAATATTTTAAAAAACTTAAAAACTAATAATGTCACATGCTTTTTTACTATTCCCATTTAAATATATATTTATTTTATTTTTTTATTTTTTAAAACAAAAATTTTTTTTTTACTTGCAGTAATTTTAGTGCTTTAACTTCTTTTTTAAAAATATAATATTCTAATATTTAATGCAATACTACTTAGATGTATACCTTTTCCATAATCAACTTCCAATGCTAATGTTTAAAAATTATAATTTAATAATGTAAAATCAAATCTTTATAAAATCCAAAATAAACATCCATTTTCATATACATTATAACATCTTGAAGTTCAGTTTTTAATTTATTGTCAGAAGAGAATTTACATCACGGGCCAAACCATGAAATGATTTTGTCTATTAGACCAAACAAATGAAGAAGAAGAAAAACTTGAGGGACCTGAGCCATTTCTATGTATATTATCATAAGAAGCATTCACATTTATCTTAGAAAGTCCAGTTAACTACTGTTCTTTCAAAGAGAAAGTAAAAATATAACAAAAAGATTAAAAGAACACTTCTATTTCTGAAGAAAAGCAATTGGCTTCAGCAGCACATTTGACTTCCTAAAGCGAGTGTGTTAATGCTCTGTTGGTAAGGTGATCTATATAAATGCAGACATCGACCGTTTTGAAACATGGATAAATCAAGGTGTCCAAAAGGACATCATTGCTTTGGTCTCCAAATCCCAGCAGTCATCAGCTGCTAATGGCTGCGGCCCCAGAGTCGTCATCTCTTCTGCGGCTTAAATCACATGAAGGAGCAGAGAAGCGGTAAGCTCGCTCTGTGATTGGTGGAGAAACGATGACCTCCGTTTATATTGGCTGAATTCTGCACACAATGGCATTTTTAAAGCAGGTCTATATTGTGGAGTTCTGCAGCGGAGCATTAAGAGAGCGATGACTCTACTCACCTTCAGAGGCTCTCGGTGCATTAGGAAGGGCATGAAAGGTCATTCGTAATGAGGGCGTTTGGGGAGGGGGAAGATTGGCTGTTGGATCTATTCACTGAGACGAGTCCAACAAATCACCCCCATCCAACTCTCACTCTACTTTCAGTCAAAGGCTTTCTGAAGCTGAGTAGAACATGAAGATTCACCAGGGTTGTGTCTCATTAGGAACCTCAGAAGAACACATCACACCTCCGCCAATCAACACAAACAGCTTTCATCATCTAGTACAATTAAATTTTTTATGAAAAAGTAACTAATATATTCCCATTATTTATATAAATAATAATAATTATTAAATAATACAATATTAACACATCTACAATGCAATATTCTAGTCTCCAGAAATTATCAGAAAAAATATAGGCTAAATAAAAAAATATAAATATTACATTTTTATAAAACTACAAAAATGTAGCTACAAATTAGTAAATAATTCTAAATTAAAATTCACATTAAATACAAAATAAATAAATATATGATACGTTAAATTATTTGTATAAATATTTTTATTTATATATATTAAATATATATTTATATTTTTATTCATATTTTAGATTTTTTTCTAAATCATTCTTTATACTTTTAGGTTTTCATAGCATAGGTTTTCTGTAAATGGCCTTTAGTGATGAAGGAAGACAGCGTTGCCAGATCTTTCCAGAAAAACTAGTCCAAACCGAAAAGAAGAAAGAAGCTAAACTGAGCAACGCCAATGACACAAAATTGGTCCCAATAATGAGGCTCACATAAAAAACGGGTTTGCTAATGACCTGTGTAATCCTAATTAAAGAGGATTCCTTTGCAGAGCCTGAAGCCATCCAGAGTAAAGCAGATACAAAAGTAAAAGCTGATGACATGATAAATTGAGACAAGTTCTGTTCCCACAGCGCAGTCTGTGCCAGAACAGTACCCAGGACAGAGTGTGTGTGGGTGTGTGTGTGTATGAAAGCATGCGTGCACATTCATGCCATCTTATGAGTGTATATGCTCTACATGATCACCAGTGACGAAGGGTGGCCAGATCAAGCCCCGCTGAGATGTAGTCCCACAAAAATCGCACATTCTTGAGCAAACCGTCTCTCTTGGCGTTCACGCACCATGTTTATTCTGACACAGTCAGCGCATGCCGAGATCATACGCAAGCAATATGGTGTCCCCCACGAGTGCAGCATACGGCCACGAGGCGTGAGGAGACCAAGCTTTCGAATCAAATCAGTGACTCAACCTTGTGCAGGAAGTGAACAGACTCACACATGCCATCACATTTTAAACAAAGTGACCTTTTATGTGACTGCAGTTGATATAGCGGTGTAGTCTATTTCGACCTATTGCATGTTACAGCGGATGGTTTATGTCACAGAAACTGAAAAATATGCCTCTATATGCAAAGAATGTAAATAAGTGGACGGAGCGACAAATATAAAATTGCACAAATGTGAAATGTTTTATTTACTGTAATTAGTAAAATGTATTCAAATGTTACAAAATATAAAAAAATAAAAACTCAAGCAAAAATTTCTAGTTGGAGAAATACAGAATTAAACCATTACCATAAAAAGCAGCATAATTATAAAATAATAGTACAAATGATTGTATAAAATGCTAAATATAATATTTATTAATACTAATTTAAAAATGACAAAATATATTTACTAAACTATAGCATTTTACAAAACAAAATGATTGTATAAAATTATGTGTGTGTCTGTATATATATAAATACACACATTCAACTTTTTTTTATATGTGTGTGTACTGTGCATATATAAATACATACACACATATATATATATATATATATATATAAGGCAATTGTGTTTTGTAGAGAAAATGTTTATATATTAAATATAAATTTCAATTATATATTATGTAACTACACATATATATATATACACGTGTAAATACAAAACATTTTATTGTAAATATTTTCAAAATATATACACCACGTGTGTTGTGTAAACAAAATCTTTTATTTGAAAAAAAAAAAAAAATATATATATATATATTTATTTTTTTTATTATTTTGGATGTGATTAATCACAATTAATTGTTTGAAAATCGTTTGGCAGTGATATCATTGCCTCTATGGGAGGTTGCCATGTGATCTTTGCAGTCGCTAGGTTGTTGCTCAAATCTCTGCTATCCTGTAGTATTTAAGCAATTTGAGATAGCCCTTAAGCGTAAATGGTACAGGACGAGTTATGCACCAAAGTTGAAGTATGAGCATCAGACATGGGAAAAAAAGCATTGAGACCCCTAAAACGTATTAATTATGGAGACAAACAGACAGCCAGATATCTTGAGGACTGAATTTCTGAGGTTCTCTTGTGTATCAGGCACCTTAAGCTCTGCCAAAGGACTCTTTAAGAGCAGACAATTGACAAAAGACACTGATTTCCATAATCAGATGGTAAAGATTTCTAACACACAGATTATCTCATTTAACAACACTTCTCACCCTGACAGACTTGTATTCAACACAGATTCAGACACACTGCTCTGTCGGTGAAAAGACCTAATGATGAAGCACTTATGGGGCTATATCTGTAACAGACTAACAGACAAGTCGAGCAATCTCTAAAATTGCTCAATTGTACAGCTCAAATGACAGCATTAGCTGCAATTATCCTTTCATCTGTTCAGTGTTAGTCTTGTTAAAAGCGGTAGTCCCAACACAGATCCTAAGTGCTAGCACAATTCTGCTAGGTTGTGCTTTTGACCACAAAATTTTATTTCTGTCATTGTTTACTCACACTCAAGTTGTTCTGCTTGACTTTCAATCTGTCGTGGAACACAAAATAGATTGCTTTTAAAATTGTACACAGTTCACTGTTCAAAAGTAAACAGTAATATTGTGAAATATTATTAAAAAAATTATTTTCTATTTTATTATTTATCGATGTGGTGACAATCTGACATTTCAGTAGCCATTTATTATTAATAGCAATGCTGGAAACAGTTGCGAAGCTTAATATTTTTGTGAAAACTGCCATACATTCTGGATACTGAATAGAATCGGATTTATTAAAAACACAAATATTTTTCTAACCTTTTAAATATCTTTACTCTCACTTTTGATCAATTGAACGCATCCTTACTGATGAAACATGATGTCATGCTGTAGATTTTCTTACCACGTCCATAATGGTTCATGTCTATCTCCTTCTGTTCAGTTTTATTAATTCAGTACATAAAAACAGTCTAAATTATATGTTCACGAATCTGACTGATCATCATCATATCATATCACTTCAGAGGGCTTGAAATACAGCTCACAATGCTTTTTTATGATACTTTGAGATTTTGAATGTTTTTTGAAGTTGAAAGCTGGGGTGAGTAAACCATGAGGAATTTTTCATGTTTTGGGTGAACTAATCCTTCAATCGTGCATTCCTTTTGCAGGATGCAATGTGCTAATAAGGGTTTCTTACAACCATTAGAGGAAATATAAAACAGCGTAAAAACCAACCAGTGAACTTTTTCATGTCATTTTAAATGACTGGTCAGTGAGTCATGAGTTAAGTAATGACAGAGCACGAACTGCTCTTTCATTTTCTCTTTCATCACAACCTACAATAACCATAAAAACCATTGACAGATCCATAATGTTCGCAAAGTTTCATCAAATGGTCTTATCAAGACCAGCCTTATCTTTGCTGCCAAAACTTTTGCTTGGAAGTCAATAATTTATTCACTCCTATGTCATCCAAGATGTTTATGTATTTCTTTCTTCAGCCAAAAAGGAATATTTATAATTTTTTGGAAAACATTAGAGTATTTTTCTTTATATAGTGGACATCAGTGAGTTGAATTGAAGTTTCAATGCAGCTTCAACAGGCTCCAAAATGAATGGTCACCCTCTAAAATAAAAATAACAAATATATACTTTTTAACTTTGTACTAGCTCACGGCACACATTACATAGACACATTGGAAAGGTTTACAAAGCATTTTTTTGAGCCCTTAGATTCCAGATTTCCTTAGTTATTTAACCAAATATTGCCCTATCTTAACAAATCATACATTAGTGGTGATGATGATGCATAAATGATGTATTTTAAAAAAACTGACCCTTATAAATTATTTTGTCCTCGAGGGTCACAAACAAGAAACAACGCAACAAAATATACAGACGAAGAACTAACCACGTGTGACCTTTCCAATGTGACTACGCAATGCACAAAATTGTGGATGTACATCACAAAGCTAGTGCAAGATGAGCATTGACAGGTTTGTTTTAGTAAGTGACAGATGGTTTCACAAGCAGACTCTTATTTCTGCCAGGGATTGTGTAGAAACTGCAATTTGGGCTTTCAACCCTACATTTACTATATAGAGAAAAATCCTGGAAGGTTTTCCTCAAAAAATATTTTTTGGTATTCCGGAAGGTGCTGACATCCTGGGAGTCCTGTGTCCGCTATTGATCGGCAGGTACCGTGGTGTCAGCATCAGGATCCCTAAGGGACGGTCAAGTAATCTTTGGTAACACTGCACAGCCTACAAAAAAGGCAGCCATGTTGGTGACGTCAAAGGTAGGTTTGCGTGCAAATCTCCCGCAGCTTCCCTCGCAACCAACATCTGTCCACAGGGAACACAACAGCTGGCCAGGGAACATGTCAGTGAGCAGGCCAGCTTTATCTTACATCAACCTGGCTTTCATAGCGAGGGATAAACCATGTCACGCGGATCAGCGTTATCACCGTAAGCCCTCATGGTTCCATATATACGGGCACTGGAAAGCATGGATCAGAGAAAGATAAAGAGAGCGATATATATGACACATTTCTCTCTAAACAATTCAGCTTCAGAACTCAATCGAATGTCCGAGCAAACACCCAGAACATCACCGTTACACCATTGCTGACAGTACGGAAAACACTGGAAGTGCCAACGCAGGCTCTTCCATCCTGTGTTTCTTCAAAAAATGACTCCACTGCTACCTGTTCAACTGCAGCTCTTCTGTAATCTCGTCTTGTTGCCATGGAGATGACATCAACAATGGAACAGACCCATTAATCATCAAAGCTCCCTCTATGTGTAAACGCCGATGCATGTGCCTGTGTGTGAAACAGGCTTTGTAAGGGACACAAGAGCTCCGGAGATCCACCCATATAACCACCACTCAGGTGCCAAGTTCAGATCCTGTGTTCATAACAGTGCCATGGAAACAAATGACAGGGTGTCATTTCTAGAGCGCTCACTCTTCACCAGTCAGTGCACATGCACGCATGAAACCTCTGAAGAGTTGCACTACTGTAGTACGCCAAATTTTCATGCAAAAACATGCTTGAGATTTCACATAAGCAGCAACACCAAGGTCATGAGTTTGATTCCCAGGGAACGCGTAAACCAGTCAAATATACCTCGAATGCACTGCAAGATGCTTTGGATGAAAGCACTTGCCAAATGCACTAAATATGAATTTAAATATTTATTAAAAAGCAGCTTTTATATAAAGTTACTTGCAGTTAAGTTCAAGTGTATATTTATCAGTATCCCTGGGAACTGGGAACTTTTTACATTATTTTTAGGCATATTATTTTATTAAAAACATTTAACTGAGCAAATACACCTTGTTTTTATACCAATACGGGTAATTTTAGGATGTACCAGATTCATATTTGTTAATGTTATTTGTTTGCTATAATTTAAGGTACACTATTACCAGCCAGGGAAGATGAAGGAAAAGACATTCATTTCCTTGTGATTATTGAAGCAGTAATTTTACCCCCCTGTGTGAAAATGTACCCTACGCCATCTTTAAACCATTGTCTAGGTCCATTTACTGTACGTGAACATAGTTTACTGCCCCATGCAACACTAATTTTGTTGCCTTATTTGCACAGTTATCTGATTTGCATAATTCCTTCGTGAATCTGGTGCTAAAACAGTGCAGACAGCATGTGCAAATGACGCTAGCAGCGGGTGCAACTCATTCCCAATCCGTAAAAAGCAAAAACAACATTTTCTTGAGGTCTGGATCTCTTAATTTGATTCTCCTCTTGGCCGAAATTAATTATTCCTCCGCAAACCCCTGGGGATTGCGCATCTATCAAATGTTTGTTTATTCAGACTCTTATTTTGCTGGTTTAATTTGCCCCTTACTGTCTCATTATGTAGAGTGATGCATGACTGCATAGCAAATCCACAATGAATCTGAAATTAAAACAGACTTAAAATAGTCATCTCATTCATTAAGTAGGCCAATGAGGCTAGAGAAATTAAATCAAATAGCAAATGAACAGACATACGGCTAATCATGACTTTGTGACCTTTTTTTTCTAAAAAGTATGAAATAAACAACTCTGGGAAACTAGAAGTAGAAGGAGGGTAGAAGCTCTGCCAGTGTAACTGTTGTCATGCAATGTTAGCGGTGTTTGCTAAGGATGCCAACACTGATACTAAGACTAGAGGATTTGAATAAACCCAAGTGGTTTGAGTAATGACCTGGCAGACAATAAAAGAACCTAGAAATTGTATCTTAAACACTGTAAGGAACTCTCACCCCAGCAACCACGCACAACTCCATACAACTTCTGCTAATGCAAGTACTGTACCATCCAGCAACCACCTATATCATGCACGTTTCATTTTTTCCCCCAGTTTTTATTTTTATGGATTTGCATCATATTGACATTTTGCACAAGTAAAAAATTATCCACCCAATCATCATCCATAAAAAAGGAATATTGTATGCATTTCCTATGTGAATAATAAAGAAG
>JAUMHR010000072.1:5087480-5100964 GCA_032361145.1 Enteromius fasciolatus | reverse complement strand
AGTAAAAAATTATCCACCCAATCATCATCCATAAAAAAGGAATATTGTATGCATTTCCTATGTGAATAATAAAGAAGAAAAAAAAAGAAGAAACCTTTAATTCCAAAAAGCCCAGAGCTCAAACTTACACAGTTCATTTGAATAAAGAAAAACCAACTCGACACTGTGAATCTCAGCAAGGCACAAATAAATTTTGGATGGCAAAGCTGTTAAATAAAATTAGATGAGTGCATTAGAAGCAAGCGCTAAAATGACATCTAGAGTCGAGTCTAGCATCACAGCAGTGGAAAAACAGCCCCAGTCCTTTGAGGAAAGGTTTTAAATTGAATTCTAACTTAATATTAAGCAATCCTAAACAAAAAACATGTGGATTGAATTCCTCAAGTTAAATATTTTGACCGGGTCAACCAAAGCTAACACTGCAACAGGAGACAAAACACTCATTCTGCGGCGAAAATAACAGAAATGTTCTTATTACTGGGGCAGGAGTGAAGGGGTTAAATCGAGCAACACTATACTAGCATCAGTGGATTAGCCATTCCCAGCCAGAACACACATACACACACAAACACATCAGTTTCTCTGTTGCTACAGCAACAGCTTACTTTCCATGTCAACGGCAAAGCTGTTTCTATGGAGACACATATACAGAAAAAATTCTTTGCTCCACAGCCAGGGACCAGATGGCAGTGAACTGTAAGAGTCACATGGAATGGCTTTACTGTTCTGACTAACTTGCAGACACAAGCACACCATAAACACACACACACACACACACACACAGAGTATGCGCTCTCAACACATTTACCAGCCTTTGACTAGAATCCGTCAATACTCGATGAGCATCTAATGAGTCCCGATTCATAAGTTCTATCAAACAATTATATGTTCTCTTACAGGAATCAACTCCATCAACATTTATTATTGAGATATAACAAGTCACACACTTGAACACTGACACATTCTGCACAATCCTGCAAAGCCTCTTTAAAATATGCAGTTAATTACACTACAACTTAAAAAATTACAGTAATGTTTTAACCCTTCCCATCTATATTCTATTATGACATTTAGTAACACGTTCCATTAAGGTTAAATACTTAACATTTATTAATGCAGTAGATATTGTGAACTAATACTCAAAATGAAACGCTGGTTTGTCCGCTGCTGATCTGAACACTCACTGCAAATGAACTATAATTCCCAGCAGCACCTGACAAAGGAAATGTATTATTGTCTTGTCTTGCAAACCTATAAGGCTTTTAATGCTATGCAAAAAAAGTGAACCACAAACGTTCTGTTTGTCAGAGCTATTTTTTTAAGGAAGCTATTTTCAGGCTACTGAAAAATGTTAAGCAAATGCTTGGTACAGCTTAAAAAAAAAAAGTGAAGTCAAATAAAAAGTATAAAAATGAAATGAAAACTTGAGCCAATTAAGGTCAGCACTTCCCACTCTCCAATTAAAGATTGATGCAGAGCGGTTTTGGCATCCTTACCTGACTCCTGTCCTTGTCCACTTTCTTAAAACACTTATTGAGGGACAGATTGTGCCTGACTGAGTTCTTCCACCCCGTGGGGGCGTTGGCAAAGTAAGGGAAGTGTTCCAGGATCCAGTTGTATATGTCTTTAACTGGCAGTCTCTTGGAGGGGGCATCTTCTATGGCCATGAAGATGAGGCAGCTGAAGGAGTAAGGGGGTTTGCAGTTCGGGTTCTGCTTGGCATCGTAAGGGAGGTCCGAATGGGCCGGGGAGGGCGGGGTGTCATCGTCCAAGTCCTGGACGGGGCTGACGCTCCTCAGCACGGGGTCCCCGAAACTGTTGAGCAGGTTTTTGCTCTCGTGGAGCCAGTTGAGGTTGGTGAGTTCCTCGTCCTCCATGCTGCCCTTCTCCAGCTTGATGGTGGGAAGAGCCAGGTCCATCTCCTCAGCCTCCTGCAGGGCGCACGTGATGGAGCTCGCCTGATAGAACTGGCTCAGGCCACTCGAGACACTGACCCCGGAACTTTCCGGCTTCTTACTGGGAGGCATAACCGGACCCATTTAGACCAAGGCTCCTACGGAAGACACCAGAGAAAACACGATCACAATCACAAAAGGTGACATTAAAATCAGGCTTCACACATGAGATACTTTTCAATCGAATCCACTATTGTTCAAGTTAACAAACTGACAAGTCTTGGAGGATGGCTAAGATCACTTGATGTTTGGATCACTACAGGAAGCCCCTTTTTTCCGTCCGAGGGACAAAACATTCTCTGAGAGCACAAAAGAACGAGGCTATGGGAACCATCCTATTCTGTCAACAACAAGAATGCACGGCACGCAAGTCTGCTCTCGGAGATGATGGAACAGCTATCGAGCAACCGAAGACGCCTTGGCTGTAGTGTGAAATATTTCAAGTAAATGGAATACAATGCTCAAGGTCATCTACAAATGATCTGCTCTGTTTTATGTTCTCTCAATTGCTCTTTTTATAGTTGCCATACACAGATAAAAATACAGATATCAATACATACATAATGTGACAAACAGAGATGTACTGTAACGTCTATTGATAATTAGACACACATTACATTTGAGTTACAATAATATTTTACAGTATAAGAAAAAAACGAAATCTGATTATTTGCGTTATTTAATATTCATGAGCTAAGTCTCTTATTTTAAGATGTCACCGCAGCCAGCACAAATGACAGCCACAGTATTACTGACCTAAAAATTACTGACTATCTCTTTCAACACACAAAGCCTTAAAGAACTGGTTGTGACAGCGGGGAAAGATATTATGGGGGCATGTCAATCACTGAATCAAATACTCTGAACATGACACCAGAAAAACAGTCTGCGACCTTCCCTGTGATCTGTCACAAAGATCAATTTATGTGGCGCTGTCTCTCCTGCCTCTCTCTATCTCTCTCGCGCACTCAACACGCCCGGGCCATCTGCAAAAGCAATTACTAGAAAGTCACCATCAAACATGATATTGCTGAAATTATTCTACGAAAACACATCGAAATCAAACTCTGCCTCCCTTTCTTCAAAGAGCAGATTATGTTTTTCTAAAACAAGGAGACCTCTGCTTTACACTGATTGTCATTCAGAAAAGAGAAATACTTAAAGATTATACTTCAGCGCTGCGGAGAGAGCGGCATATTGAAGTGGAACGAAATCGCCTCGTTCAAACCAGCCATCCGCACATTGAAATGCAACGCGGACACTAAAATCATTCATGAAAAATCAATGTACTGCATCTTTCCAATGAGGAGCGCTCATCTCACTCAGCCTCCGATGGGGCGCTCCGGTCCCGTGAGCCGTTGCACAGGAAAATTATATTACAGCTGACAGTAAAGTAATTTAATTGCACTGTTGCCATGACAACGCTGGGCTCTGTTTAGGCCTAATTTGCTGGCAACTGCCAATTGTGTCCCGAGAGACCCGAAACATCATTCTTGACCATTATTTTCGACTTCAAAGAAAGTTTGTGCAAAATACTTCTGAGTATCACACGATTCGGAAGAGCAATGATGTGCATCTTTGTCCCTAAGAATTTATTTTAGAACTAAGTTTCCTGGCACTAAGTTTACTTACAAGCAAATACACAGTAACTCTAAATATGAGAGGGTCACTTTGAACATGGAAAGCTAATTTGCAACTTTTAGAAAAGCCTCAAACCTTCACACTGGCTATTAACTAAAGCTATTAAGAAAAGAAAAACATGAATACTGGGGCTCCCGCTTGAGTGACGCATTGTACTCGATTTTCCAGGTTCAGGTTTGTTTCGGAAAGATTGCGTTTCTCTGGCAAATAGCTGTAAATGTGCTCCAGCCGTGCGTCCAGATGACAGCAGAAAGCCAGATCACAGAGGGTGGGTTAAAGCTACAGATAATTAGGCATGATGCTCTGATCAGAGCCCAAATACCATCTGCCTGTCTAAATCAACATTTGTTTGGCAGCCTCATCATAAATCAGTGATTAAACACACGCATACACAGTTTGCATTTAACATAGTCATATACAGTACATCTGCATATGCAAGTCACCGGCCGTTGGGCTTGAATAAATTAACGTCCGCCCGTGTCTGCCATGCGTTAATATGCATAACGATATTCTATAATCGGCTATGTTCATTTACATGCCAGTATGAGTGACATAACAAAGACAGCACGATGACAAAGAACAGCACTTTGTTCCCTCATCACCCATCTTAACATCTGACTATTAACCACATGCACAAGTGCCAAGAGAGATCTTCTATTCAACACGCAGACGCGGACCGTCCTGATATTACAAGCCAGGCGACTGCCAAACTGTCATTGTTTTGCTCGCTTGATTGGGAGAGCTGCGTTAAAACAAGCACGAAACTCATTTAAAGTGGGTGAAGAACAAGTAATGAGTCTATTCATGCTGGTAATAAATCGCTCACTGAGTCACTCAGCCACAAAAACAAGAAAAAGTTAACTTTACGTGCAACTTGACTTCTAATAAGTCACATCCACAACAAAACTAGATCTGTCTGGTGCAAGATTCATTAGTGGTTGCCTAGGGTCAAGTCAAAATCTCCTCAGCCTTCTACTCTTTTCATGCAAACCCGGTGATGAATCAGATGTCAATGGGGTTTAAACGAGAGCAGAAGAGTTTGTTTTGTTGCTTGAGGGTAAAAGTATTAAAAACCGAATCACACTGTAATAAATAATCCAATTTAAGAATACTTCAGCTTTACATCAAAACAATTGCCATCCATCCCACAAGACTCCCATTTCCTTACTCGCATCACACTTACAGTAATATCAACCTGACATATAAATGGGCCTTTGAGAAAGTAAAAATAAACTCTGTACCTGCTCTGAGATTTCATTCATAAGCTTGGCGTAATCTTCTCTCAGCTCTTGTGACAAACACCTTCCTTCCCTCTAGACAGAAACACATTTATATGTAATCTCACACCACGATACCCATATTTCCGAGGTACTCCAAAGTACGTAATAGCTCTCTTTTGAGGGCATAAACACTCCACAACCTACGTCAAAATCGCAGCAAGCCTTGACTCATCTGCTCAGTGTTTACCTGTAAGAATTCTCTCAAAGGGTGTGACCTGCAGAGGCTCCTCCTCCTGTGCAATCACATGTCTTGCCCTACTAACCTAACTGGTGAAGCCCCGCCCCTGGCGCATCTGATTGGACACAGCCCCGTGAGCTCCTACGAGCTGCAGAGACACGTTTCAGCGAAAACAGAGACAAGACATGTAATTTGCATGAGAAAAACAAACTTAGGACTCCTGGCATTTTCTTGAAGCTGGTAATCCACATCATTGACACTATAAAAACAAATCCAGTTTTGGTCTCGGCTCGAACAAAAAAAGTCATGTGGTGTCAATACTCGAAGGACGAAGGAGAGGTGAAAGGTCATATTCTCTCTGCCACAGAGGCAGTAAATAGCTGCACTCAGGCTGTTTTTAAAGCGGCTCTCTTATCACTCCACAACAGAGAAGTGGCAGGTAGAGATTTCATTCGGCTCAAAGCGAAAACCATGTCCAACTCAAAGCCTCGACTAAGCAGACACAAAACAAACACTCTGCGTTCAAATAGCCCCAATTACACAAGAAATAATCAAAGGACTTTAATCTTGGCATGAAAAAACATTACAAAAGTTGCAGCGAGTCTTTTTATCCCATTTGAAACTACAGCTTTTAATTACAGCTGGTCTGTGCAGCTCTCTGCTCACAGTATTGTTATGCCCAGAGCCACGTATTGAGCAAGAGTTTCCACAGCTTAACAGGGTTATCATGGGTTAGCACTTGCAGAAATGATTTATAACCACTCTTTTGATTAATCTACCCTAGTGTATTTATTCAAAGTCAAGAAACCTTGTGCACAGACAGTCTGCGAACAATTTCACTACGAGATGCTGGTTCGCACAAGCGAGTTGTCTGAGCATAAATGTCTTTTCATGCTTAAACAGGAAGTTAAGGATTGTTCAACAACATTCAGGACGATGTTTGACAAAATATGTAAACTTATAAAAACACGTTTTGAGATGCAGACAAGTCTTCTCTTCTTACCTGCCCAAGAGCAAAGCCTCATTCTACCGTCAGTGAGAGCAGACGATATCTTAAACTGTATCTAAACACATCTGGTATATTAATGAATGCCTGACTCAATGGAATGTTCTTTCCAGTGTTGTGGAAGCTACTTTGAAACCATATCTTGCCAATCTACACTAGTAGCCACAGTACAGTCAAGTTACTGACCACTTAAAAAAAGAAATGCAGTTAGTAGCATTTCAAATTGCATGTTTAAAAACACTATATACAAAATAGTTTTCTTTTTCATGTTTTTTAAAACAATAATTTTTTTATTACGTTCTTTTTCCTTAATACTTATTGAATATTATATTATATAAAAGTATATTAAAATAAATATTACATACAGAAATATATTTAAAATACAAATAATTCAATTAGGTTATTTTGTTTTATTAATCATATATTATATATGTTAAAGTTGAAAACATAACCATGAACAGCAACATTTGAATAAATAAATATATATATTTTATCAATTGCAAAATAAAGACTTAAAATACTATTTAGATTCTCACTTCTTAAAATTTTTAAATTTCTTTACATTAATCAATTCGCTATTATGAATCTGATTTTCCAGGTTACTGACGTAACTCGCTCGGCGGTAGAACTACATGCAAATTTCAATGTGATATTGAGAACAGCAATGTAGCTTTGTGGTTGCGCTACACTGCTACCAGTTACGAAAAAAGACTCTTGGAAAAGCTACAGTATTTTGAAACCCACCAATCGACTGCCATGCTACTGAAAAAAGCAGTTAAATCGTAGAATCCCTGTATTAACTATGGATTGCTCCTTTCACTCCTACTAAGCCTTCCAGTTTGAAACCCTAACAAGGCTATTTACTAGAGCAAAAGTACGGTCGACAAGGAAGTAGCCATCATTTCAGTAGTATCTAAATGATCCTGTTCTAATTTAAGCACACAAAGCTGGATTTAAGATATGATATTCTAAAATTGTTTTATATAACAGCTCCCAAATAGCTGTTTACCATGAATGTTCTACCTAGTAGCCGAGAGCTCATTGAAGCAGAAACAAAGACTCGATAGTGTCAGAGGCTGCATATATTTTCCCCAAAGAGGTCATTAGGGTAAATTATCACTGTTCTGTGTAGATAGAAACTCCAATTCCTGCTCGTTTGAGCTCTGGCTGGGCTGCTGCCCGCGAGGAGAGCTTCAGTCAGGCTGCAGCGGCAACTGTGTCACCACACTTACTCCGAGGCACATGGGCGTCCGTTACCCTGGTAACCGGAGGACGGCTGGGACAGAGTGACAAGCTGTGTTAATTCTTTCACCCGTGAACCCCAGAGGATCGCCGCCATTTCTCTTCATTTCCATCGGAATCGGAGACCCCATTAAAACTGTCCGATTTTCAGCACATCTCAGCTTATTACCACCATGGCTTTATTCTTTTTTTCTTTCAGATTTCCTTATTGGATACATCAGAGGAAAAGAGAGGTACAAATTGAACAAGAGCTTTGAATAAATGCTGTAATGGATCTCCATACAAGTAGAAAGCTGTGTTCAGCCGTGGAGTTATATCCATAATGTAATCATGCCTAATGGATCTCAATACATCTACCAACCCCCTCATGAAGCAATGCAGCCTGCACCATGACCGTTCTGACAGCAGCGTGAAGAACACAGGTCAGCCTCGCTATAATCAGCACTGGACTTTTCTATGGGCTTAGATCACAATCCTGTGGCATACTGATACCCAGGCAGTGAGACAGCTAGTTTGCAGTTAGTTAGTAGTAATCAAATTTCTAAAACAGCATTTTTTGGTTTAGTTTTGTAGTGCATTTCATAAAAGATATAAAATTATTATTTTTTAAATAACAATAAGAAAAAGAATAATACAATACAATATTATATATATATATATATATATTAATTTTGTACTTATATTTGTGTGTAAAATATATAAACATTTGAAGAAAATATACATTGTAATAATAATAATAATATTGTATTATTTATGTATAGTATAGTATATATACATATATATATACATACATACAATGAGTGTGTGTAAATGTTATATAAATGTATAAATATATTAATATTTAAACAGTTTATAATGTAAATTCTATAGATTTGTGTATGTTTGTATATAATAATGTGTATTGTTAGTTCATAATGTATTTTAGAACAGATTTGAAATAGTTTTTTTAATAATCGTATACATATTTTTGTGATTTTGAGTGTATGCGTAATATATATATATAAAAATACAAGAACAAGAAAATGTAAAGAAAATGTAAAGAAAATACACATATTAAGAGTTTTTTGCAAAAACAGATCTTTTTTTTGTTTTTTAAAAATCATGTTTTTTTTGTGTTTTATTATGTTAGTTATAACCTATAAAAATAATAATAATAAAAAACAAAAACTGCAGTTTGATTGATATTAACTACAATGCAATTTCTGAGAATTGTTAAAATTGTTTGCAAATGAACTCTTCATATATTCACACACACACACACACACATACACATATATATACATATATGTGTATAGCCTATATAGGCACCAACAACATCAGCAACTAAAAAACCCATGCAGGGCAATGATTTCAGCTTCTACTTCGAATTAAACCACAGCCCTC
Organism: Enteromius fasciolatus; assembly: GCA_032361145.1. Taxonomy (NCBI): domain Eukaryota; kingdom Metazoa; phylum Chordata; class Actinopteri; order Cypriniformes; family Cyprinidae; genus Enteromius; species Enteromius fasciolatus. The sequence continues at coordinate 5,092,279 of JAUMHR010000072.1, read as the reverse complement.
TCTGACAGCAGTTACGATCCTCAGCCATTAAGCAACCACCACCCAGGACAGGCCTGCGTGGGCCCGGAGGGGACAAACGGTGATAAAATCAGAATGGCTGCAGCTCCCAACCCGGCAGAGATGAACCGCATTCGACAGAGCTGCTGCGTTGATGCATATGACCCACTACACCAGATAGCCCCATTTTTATCACACCGCAAATCAAATGGGCCCAGAGCTTTTAAACCACGTGGACACACACAGACACACACCTTGACATTCAAATTCCCTCAGAATTCTCCTCCCATAGGTTTCTATCTTCTTGGCGGTGCTTGCCAGGCGGCGAGATTGCGCAGCGGTCGAGCTGGGCTGAGGTTTAACATTTCACAGAAGGTCAGTGAGCATAGTGTGATTTGAAATCCAGCAGCTTTATCTCTATTGTAGAAACCGGCCATCTCCCCATGAATGCCACTGCCCTGCTGGGGCTCAGCTAATACAGCAAAGCATCCAGGCATGAGAGTACAGGCTAATCTAATCCCAATGACAGAGGCGCGAGCAGAGAAAAATGTCCGCACAACCCTCCAACACATGTACAGGCATATCTCGACAGGAAACACGGGAGGATGATAGGTAACTGTATCCTAGTCACCAGGCTCAACCTGGGGCTGTGGTATGATAGAGTAAGTCCCTGTTGTTGCGAGCGTCGGCTCAGGGCCTGCGGAGAAAACCCGCGAGACAGGAAATTGAATTTGCCAGTGTATCGGTGACAAGGGAAACCCAGTTAGCAGCAGAGTCCAAGGATGCAGGGCCTCGAGGGGAGAGGGCACTTAATGAAAATTAAGACGCTGCTCACCCAAACCACTCAATTCAGATGATCAACAGGCCACAATCGGATAAAAACTTTAAAAAGACCTACAAAAAATACTAAAGGTTAGAAACAAAAAGGCTCTTACTAGACTGAAGAAGGTTTTAAGCTCCTAAAAGAACTACTAAAGAACTAGTAGAAAACTACTTTTTTTTAAAGAAAGCTAGAAATTAAAACATTTATATGGAAAAAGAAACTTCAAAAAGTTACAAAAAAAAGCACATACTGACAAATGAGTGACCAAAACGTTTACCACTCTAATGCATTATTGAACAAAACGTCTTGCTAGAATATTCATGCAGTCAGATATCTGAATAAAATAAAATACAATTAAATTAAATACAAAAAAAAAACAAGAACATAAATATATTTTATTGTATCTATCATGCTAATAATAATTAAAATAAATACATTTAGTTAGTAACATTAATTTGATAACTTTTTTTCCACTTTTAAAACCTAATAAACTATTTACATTCATTATTTTCTTACTCTATTGTTTATGTTTGTTCTAATGCATAATTTTTGACATATTTTTAGTGAATAAATGATTCAATTTGCCTAATAATAGAAATTTAATGTTGGATTTTAAATTATTATTAACATTTTAAATAAAAAGTTTTAAGCTCAATAGAATATTCACAACATGTATTAATTGCTTTCATTTTTATTTCGATCATATGAATATTACTTTTGTCACCTTACCTTTTACACAGTCACCTCTGATAACAGCTACTCTTAATTGCAGAAACGAGGCAAGAAAAAAAAAATCTGTGAAGCACCTCTGAAACGCCACATACTGTGAAAAACACTATAGATAGAAATGTTAATTTAACTGCACTGAATATTCTAATACTGTACAATTACAGTATTCACAACTGAAGTGCTGTAGTACCACAACAACCAAAAAAATGGTTCTTTGCTAAAGCCAAAGTGCTGCAATGAACCACTGAAGAGCCTTCATTTTTAAGAGAGTATGTGCTGGCGGGGGAAAGGAAACTTCTTCCTGTTCACTCAGGCCGCTCTAACAGGCTTCTAATGAAGGTGCGCCTCATGGGAACTCTTCAGTTGTAGTTTTTCTTTCCTTATTTTTCTTCAATCCCAAAAGGAATGAGGGATCAGAGTATGGCTGCTTTAGGTTTAATAGGCGTGTTAAACGGGCACAAACTGTCTCGCTGCACAACGCATTTCATTAGTAAACAGCACTCAAGACGGCAGTGCCATTCGGTACAATAACACGTAACAATGCAATTAATGGTGTTACATGCGGGAGGGGCCGCGGTCTCGGGTGCACTGGGAAGATTATAATTGTTCCAGTCTGACTACCTCTGGGAGCCTGCAGCGGGAGCATTTATTACCAGACCAAGAGAGAGAGAGAGAGAACAGCAGCTATACTGTACACCATAAACAGAAACATTAGCACCCTTCTAAACTGTACTGAGCTGCCTCAGTGTATACTGCCTTTCAAGCCTGCATCCTAACTATCAAGAAAAAATTAAACCAAAAAAATAAAAATAAAAATACCACTCCTCAACAAGGGTTTTATTTCTATTGGGTTTGGCTGACTAATGCTAATGGCCTGGGTCACATTCAGGTCAATGATATCATCAACTAAAACCTATACTATTTAAAATGTTATTTTATTTTGCATTTATTTTAGGTAACAAAAAATGTTAAATAATAAGATGTAATTGTTGCTTTGTTAAATAATTGCAATTTTATGCTGATAAAAATAAAAATGTAATTATTATCTTTTGCAAATTGAAATTTTTTTAAGCCAAAAATACATATCACACATTTTCCCCTGATTTACTGAATTTACCCACTAAAATGTCATTCATTAAAACAATCTTGTCAGGCATATTTACAACAAAATTTATGACACATTAAAAGATGAATTACTTTCACCCCAAATACTAATTAGTTGCAATTTTATATTTTATAAATTTGCCACTATCCTAGTTTTTACCCATTTGTCAGTATTCTTTTTACTAATTTAAAACTATAAAATTGAATATGCATCCTTCTTTTATATATTTGCATATGTACAAGTAAGAATAAGCAATTTGTTTGAATGTTTACATAAATATTGTGCTACACTGAATGACAATTTAACATTATTTCAAACTAATTTTGACATTTTATTCTCCCAACCTATTTGAAACCTTAAAAATAGACACTTAATTTAAAGTGCTTCTAATGGACACTTTTGAAGTGGGCATGGAAAGAAGTAATTACACTTAAATATTTGTAGATATTTCACATATTGAATAAAATTTGAATTTGTTATTATTCCTTCTATATTAGTACTTCTGGCAATGCATTCTGACATCGCATCCTCTGTGCACAATACATGCAACATGACTAACTAAAACAAGTTCATTTAGGATTCACTACATTTTGGAACAAGAGCAAAGCAATTGACTCTAAAACAAACAACAACTGCATCCTTTTTCCACATTTACTACTCAAAGGGGAAGACAGTAAGCAAACCGCTCGTTCTTAAATGAAAGTATATTCGTCCCCAACCAAAAGCATTTCAGAGCACATTCCTTTTGATCTACGTCTCCAATGTCTTCCAGAGGAGTCAATAAAAGCTATACACCGGCTCCTTTACGAGCCCTGCAGATATATATTAGAGGAGTCTTACTGATTCAAAGCACAGCCATAAACACAATGGCAGGCCTGGCTCAGTGATAAGCCTCCCTTAGTGGAGACTGATGTTATCAGACCAAGCACTGGACTGAGAGAAGGACCAAGGTGATGTTGAAGTCCTTCAAGGGAAAGAGAGAGAGGCCTTCAACTCAGTAAATCACAGTTCAGCGCAGGACACAACTCACACACGGCAACATCACGCCCAGGACTCCCGACTTTCTGCAGAAATCCTGCTAGATGAGGTTGTAAAGCGGTCTTAATCTTTAATCACCAAGCCTGGATCAGAAACGTTCATTCACGCACCGATGATAATACCAACTCCTGCACCTCAGGATCCACCTCTAATCACCCAGCATCCTCTTCCACACTGACATAAACAGAAACAATATAAAACACGTTCATGCAAATTAACCACCTTATAGTTATGATACATAATACGGCTGGTTTTTAAGACAAAATTTATGATTCGATTATGCTTCACAAGTTTGCAGTTTTATTTTGATTTAATTCAGTATTGATTATTTTGGATATATATGTGACCCTGGAGTACAAAACCAGTCTTGGTATAGACGCTGCAACAGCTCCCTCAGATTTCCAGGTGATCGGATGATGTGTACATTTCAAAAGATTGACCCTTATGACTGTTTTTGTGGTCCAGGGTCACATATCAGCTACAGTACATGGCAAAGTTTCTCAAAAAAAAAAAAAAAAAAAAATCTCTCAACTATAACTATACTGCTGCAAAATACATGAGAGTATTGGTGCTACATCATAATATTGAACACTTGAATTACATTCAATAAAGTGTTAATAATATTAAAGCTAAAACGTTAATTTACTTTAAATTCATACTTGTATTTCTACTGCATTTAGTTTTTAAAAATATAAATATTTAAATGGTGGTTGTCATAAAAACTATATAATGAATATGTTCTCTGATAGCAAAATCCTTATCTCTAGAGTAAATTTTTCAAAGAACAAAAACAACAAAGAAAAAAAACTGCTGGAACACGGTAATAAAAAGTCAATTGTTTTTTTAAACGAAAACGCACTATTATAAGCAAATAGTAACAAATCACAGAGCTTATTGCGATTTATTGGATGGGAGGTGTACTACAATGTTCAGTTTATTAACTGAAAACAGGTTATACTACTAGATTTTAGAACTGACACCGTTTTGTAAAAATGCGAATCGATTACAATAATAAAGCCCTAATACTACACTTTACATACACTATATTACCAAAAGTATTCGCTCACCTGCCTTTACTCATTCTATGAACTGAAGTGCCATCCCATT